>PVIC010048502.1:0-13489 GCA_004025085.1 Thryonomys swinderianus | reverse complement strand
AAAAAAAAAGAATGGCTGCTATTGTAAAATCAACCAACAACAAATGCTGGCGAGGCTGTGGGGAGAAAGGAACCCTTCTCCACTGTTGGTGGGATTGCAGACTTGTGCAACCATTGTGGAGATTAGTGTGGAGATTTCTCAGAAAACTAGATTAGAGGTTCCGTTTGACCGTGCTATTCCCCTGCTAGGAATATATAAAAAGAAATTAAAAGAATCATATTGTAAAGTCATACATACACCCATGTTCATAGCAGCTCAGTTTGTGATAGCCCAATCTTGGAAACAACCCAGATGCCCATCAACTGGAGACTGGATAAAGAAGATATGTTTGTTTTTTTTTAAATAAAATGGAGTATTAATCTACCATAAGGTTTCATTTTTTGTGTGCAAATGGATACACCTTGAGGACACACTTATAAGTGAAATAAATTGATCACAGATATGTAAATATCTTTTCTCTGGTATGAGAACATGCAGATGCAAATGAGTTCTAGAATGTAGGATTTATTTTGTTAAATTGAAAATATTCAGAGGTAATGTGGTAGCAGAAATTAATGTGGGGAAAGAATAAATATGACTGGAAAGAAAAACAACACATATATAGGGGGTGGGGGCTTGTGGGTTTGTTAGGGATATGGGTAAAAATGTGTCATTCTGGTATAAATTCCTCAATGTTGAGTGTGATTGTAAGCTGTATATAAAATGTACCAACAAATAGTTCAAATAAAAATAGCATTTTTCCCTAGAGAGTAGGTACTAGATCTTACTTTGTCTTACAATTGACATGGAAGATTTATGGTTTTCTATTTATTAATTTCATTATTGAAGGCTTTCAGGCAACTTTCAAAGACCTATTTGGTGTGCAGTGAATCACTTAGGATTTTGGAAGAACATAAGTGTTTTCTTTCTGATGAAATGCAAACTAGCCTGGTTTAAAAATTTGATCTAATTCTCTGATATTGTGGACATAGAATCAGCAGTGAATTTACTCCAACTGATCAGGTTAATCTATTTAAGCAAGAATCTTTTGTTATAGACAAAATGTTACACTTTTTTTCATTCAGAGGCTGGACAGTCTCAGAAGCAGTTGTTAAAACAAGTTATGATGATGACATGCTATCAGGTCAACCTTCCAGCACAATATTTTAAGTGGTCAACTGCTGCATGCATACAGCAGTTATCCTATTCATTCAAGTAGAAATCACTGTGAATGGAGTGAAAGGCTGACAAAATGCCTTGACTACAAAGCAGCTTGGAACTTTATAAGTCCATATACATTTCATGTTTTGGAACATATTGACACCATTCACTTGTTTCATAAGCCTATTCATTCACATCCTATTCATTCAAGTAAAAATCACTGTGAATGGAGTGAAAAGCTGACAAAATGCCTTGACTACAAAGCAGCTTGGAACTTTATAAATCCTTATACATTTATGTTATGGAACATATTGACACCATTCACTTGTTTCATAAACCTATAGTGGCTGAAGAAGATTCCAATTATGCATTATTTTCTTTACCAAGGAGATGCAGCTGTATAAATAAGATAAGGACTCTCAATAGTCTTTCCTAACCCAAAATCTAGTAGTAGGTGTAAGAATCTTTTTATCTATCCAAATAAGTATATCAGAAGTAATTGTGTCTTTCTCACCAAAGTTATACTTACATATATACCTAATACTTGATGTCTGATTCATTTAAATTATTTATTCATTCACTGCAGAAACATTTACCAGATATCTACTTATGCTCTGGTTTCTCAGAACAGTGAAACAAATTTCAAAGAAAATCAATTATTTTAGAGAAAACAGTCTAATAAAAGTAGATGCAATCTATATGCATTGTAAAAATAGAAGGTATATTCAAAGCAGAAGTGGTAGCTAATGTATATATCAGAAACAGCATAAATGAAAGAAGATTTTGCTTGAATGTTGGTGAGAGTTTCTCAGATGATTAAGCAATTGTGTTGCACTGTGGGAAATGGCAAAATACTAGAAAAGATCAAGGCTGGAGAGGAAAACAACATTGAAGGCAGAATGGACAGCAAAGGAAAAGTCAGGATATTAATAGGCAACTTGGCCAGGTTACCACATCTTTAACTGTGTATTTTATTTTATTTTTAAAATTTTCATAAAAATAAATCATATTTTCATAACCAAATAATAAAGAGAACAGTTGTTATTATACTGTGTATCATTATTTTCAGATTATTCAATAAAAGACAGAAACCAAAAAGATTCTCTCAAAAAAGAAACAGTAATAACACAGACTTTCATCAAACTAAAATAAACTATTCATATAAATGAAACACATTAGCATATATAATCAGACATTCTTAAAATCATAGAATAAGTAATTTGGGGAAGTATTTAAATTTCTTCCTAGTTTCTATTTATATGTCTTCCATTTTACTCTTGGAAAACTTGGAGTGAGGAGCATGCCATGATTAGAAGTTGATTTACAAGAGAAAATTCAGGTATAATATGGAAAAATAATGAGAAAAATGAAAGAGATGAAAGGAAGATTATTGGGTTATTAAAATATTTTAGGTCAATGTGAATAAAGGGTGTGAATTGGAGAATGGACGGATAATAGTAATATGCAGAGTGGAATCTATGGGATTGGTGTAAGATTTTGGGGTAGTACACAAGAGAACATAATCTCTTTCAAGCTGTGAATCTTGATGAGATAGAAGTGATATCAGCATAGACACAATAGGAAACATGGGAGAAAGAAAAAAAGTGGTCATGCACCTGGGATAGACATAGGCAGCCATATTTCTGTTGCTGAGAGAGATGTTCCATATAGTTTTGCTGAGAGGATTTGTCTTCCTACTGCCTACTTCCAAGTAGCTGACCTCTTAGAAACTGGTCCATGGATTTTAGAAAATCCAGACACTGTGCCAGCAGGAGCATATTGCAGTAGGAATTCACATTTTATCTTTAATTGACACACAATGACAGAAAATAAAGTAATTTGTATTCTGGCGGCAAAACTGTGCTGGCACTGATTTGAAGACAACAGTTTGGATTGTGTCTGGTCATGCAGTTTTTGCCCATACAAATGGGTGCAAATGCAGCAGGAAGTTTTGTGTCTGACCAATAATGCCTCCCTTCAGAGCCCGAGCAGAATGTGGTTGTTCATTGTTTCTTTTCTGCTTTTGGCATGTTATGTGGCTTTAGAACCTCTACTTTAACTGCAGGAGAATAAAACAAAGTTAATCAGGTAGACAATTTACCTAGAGATTTCCAAAATGAATGGAAGCTAGCAAACAAATAAATAAAGCTTATGTGTACCAGGATTTGAACAAAATATTGTTTTTCCTAGGAGTGGAATGAGTCAGCATTATTTTCTTTTACATTTGCTTCTTGAAATCAACTATAGGTACAGTAACAGCAAGACATCATTAAGCATTATTTCTCTGGCATGAGAAACTGAAGGTATAAATGAGTTCTAAAATGTATGACAGGTGTTGTGAAATAGGAAGAAAATGTTCAAAAGAAAAAGGGAAAAGGGGTTTGGGATAAGTAAAGACGGACAAGAAAAAATCTGATGCTAAACAAAAGGAAACAAAGTATATGTATATAGTGGGCTGGGAGTTGTATGGAGGCAGGGGAATGGGATAAATGAGACTCAAGAGGGCTGCCCACAAGCCCACTGCACCTGGAAGTGGTGCGGACACAGCTACACCAAGCACCATTCCGTTTATGGCACAGTGGACTGAGGCCAACCCACTGGCCCACAGCACCCTGGAGTGACACAGACACTGACTTGGCTACCTTGGATGCCATTCTGTTCACAGCGGTGGCAGAGGACTGAGGCCTGCCCACTGCCCTGCCCCACCCCAGGCCTGTGCAGTGAGGAGTCAGGTACGGACCCCGAGCGCCATCCCCACCATGAAGGATTGAGGGCCTCTGGCAAGCCCCAACTGCACCCCAGAGTTGAGATGTGAGGACCCAGGATCGAGAGGAGCCAGAGTCATCTCCTGCATCCCTCCTCAGGAGCTACGCTCCTGGAGCTGCACTGAGACCAGGCAAGATAAAAAACAAAAGGGAATCTAGCTCCTATTTTGCCATCTACACCTAGATCCCTCTATTCATCTCTTGTCCCCATACCCTCTCCTATCTTCCTGTCAGAAGCAATACCCAGAAGAAAAAGACTCTTAGGCTGCCTATTTCTTCTTCTGTACTATAATAAGAAGGTGTACAAAGTCTCCAATGGTCTTAGAGCATATAGTTGGTACTGTTTTATATATGCCCTTTTATCCTCTATTACCTGCTGGCATATGTGAAGATCTAGGTTGTAGGTGATCTTCATAAACCTGCTAACCTTATTTCATTCTCCTCCTCTGTCCCTACCTCCCTGGTTCCCCAGGGACCTCTTATCCCCAAAGGATTTGGGGTGGGTACATTTACGATCTACATGTTGTATACACATTGCTGATTAATTCTAAATTTTGACATATGAACATAGAGGTACCTCATAAGCTCAAAGTCTTCAGAATAGAATTAAACAAAACTTTTTATCTGATTTGCTGTGTTTAATAGAGTTATTGGCATTGATTGTATTATGGTAACTAACATGATGTGACTGTTCTGCTGAAATACCTACCATGATGTGTCAGAACTGAGAACTCTCAAGGGTCATTACAGATCCAAGGAGGACCCCCCCCCCCGGAAAATGTCACATCCAAAGGGCCCCAAATAATAGGAGGAGACCTGCAACAAACATTGCCCTATCATCAGGCAAAGAATAGCATTAGTAACAACGAAAAAGGAGAAATGAGAAAATACACAAAAAAACAGACACAGAGATCACCACCACAGGGAAACTCAGAGAAAAGGGAAATAGGGCAAACTGAAATTCAAACACCAGAACTCTTAGCGATGGTAACTAAAGCGGATCTAGTAAAATGGAAATAAGAACTCATCTCTGAGATCAAAACAGAGATACTGTCCACAATGAAAGACATCATTAAAGAAGAGATCAGCGAGATGATAGAATCCAAGACAGCAGAAGCAATGGAACCTTTTAAAAAGCTTCAAGTAGAGCTCCAGGGAATGATGAAGGACAATGAAAGCTTGCACAATAGGATGAATGAAGCAGAGAACTGAATCTCAGACCTAGAGGACAGCATAGCAGCCAATGAGCAGGAAAGATATAAACTATGGAAAAGAGCAAGGGATCATAAGAAATCAATTCAACAGCTTCTAGATGACTCAAAGAAAAATAATATAAGACTGATTGGAGTCAATGAGGAAGCAGGAGACAGTGTAAAAGACATAAAAAAGCTGTTGTCAGAGATAACAACAGAAAACTTCACAGGAAAAGAAATAGACATACAGATAAATGAGTACTATCAGACTGACAAAACACTGTGACAAAAAATTTCTACACATAGACATATAATTATCAAGGTTCCAGATGTACAACAAAAGAATGAAATACTGAAAGCAGTGAGAGAAAGGAAGAAAATCATCTACAAAGGGAAGCCCATTAGGATCACAGCAGACTTTTCAACACAAACTCTCAATGCGAGGAGAGTATGGAGAGAAGTATTTCAAGCACTGCAGTAAAACAACCTCCAACCTAGAATGTTGTATCCTGCCAAACTATCTTTCAGAATAGACGGGGAAATAAGATATTTCCATGATAAAGAACACCTGAAAAACTTCACAAATAATTTAGCTGCACTCCAAAACATCCTAAAGAACATCTTGAAAAAAACACTCAAAATTCCATACCCATGAGACCCAGGAGAGTGAATTCATTGGGGCAAACAAGAAACTAAATAGAAAAGAGGAAAAGCAAGAAAGAAAAGAACCAAGATCAGTGAAACATGGCAGTTCTGAATATGTCCATATCAGTCATAACCATTAATGTTAATGGCCTCAATGGGCCAATTAAAAGACACAGACTAGCAGATTGGATCAAGAAGCAAGATCCTACAATCTGCTGCATACAGGAAACACACCTAATTCAGAAGAAAACCCATAGACTGAAAATGAAACGCTGGAAAACAATCCTCCACGCCATAGGAAACTGCAAAAAGCAGGAGTGGCTATCTTGTTTGCAGATAAAATAGATTTCAAACCCAAACTGATTAAAAGAGATAAAGAAGGTCACTATATTCTCCTACAGGGAACTATCCAAGAGAAAGAAATAACAATCATAAATATTCATGCACCAAACTAATACACACAACTACATAAAACAAATATTACTGGACATGAAAAGCCAGTTAACCATGAATACAATAGTAGTAGGGGACATTAATACTCCACTGTCACAGATTGGCAGATCAACTGGACAAAGAATCAATAAGGAAATAATTGAGTTAAATCAATCTTTTGAGCAAATGGACTTGTTAGATGTCTACAGAATTTTTCACCCTTCAAAGTGAGAATACACCTTCTTCTCAGCTGCTCATGGATCATTCTCCAAAATAGATCACATTCTACTCCATAGAACGAGTTTAAGTAAATGCAAAGGAATCAAAGTTATCCCCTGCATACTATCAGAGCACAGTGCCTTGAAATTGGAACTGAATAGCAGAAGAAATTCCAAGATCTTCACAAACACATGGAAATTGAACAACACTCTGTTAACCAACCAATGGGCCACAAAATAAATTAAAGGAGAAATTAAACAGTTTCCACAACTAAATGACAACCCCAGCACAACACACAGGAATTTATGGGACACAATGAAAGCAGTTCTGCAAGGGAAATTAAAAGCAGTGAATGCCTACACTCGGAAAATAGAGCAACCTGAAATAAAAATCTAATGATGAACCTCAGACAATTAGAAAAACAGGAGCAAAACAAACCCAAAGCACATACTCAAGTGGAAATTACAAGGATCAGAGTCAAAGAGTTGGTTCTTTGTAAGGACAAATAAGATCGAGAGACCCTTAGCCAACCTTATCAAACAAAGAAAGGAAAAGCCTCAAATCCATGCTATAAGGAATGAAAATGGGGAAATTGGCACAGACCCAGAAGAAGCAGAAGGGATCATAAACACGTACTTTGAAAATCTATACTCCAAGAAGATGGAAAATCTAGAAGAAATGGACAGATTCCTAGACTCATATGAACTTCCAAAGCTGAATGAAGAGGATATAAAAGTGTTAAACAACCCAACATCAATCTGGGAAATTGAAAATGTAATAAAAATCCTACCAACAAAGAAAAGCCCTGGTTCTGACGGATTCCCTGCTGAATTCTACAAAACTTTTAAAGAAGAGTTAATACCAGTACTTCTCAATCTTTTTAATGAAATTGAAAGGGAAGCAGTACTCCCCAAATCATTCCTTGAAGCAACCATCACCTTGATTCCAAAGGCAGGGAAAGATCCCACCAAAAAAGAAAACTACAGGCCAATCTCTCTAATGAACATTGATGTAAAAATCTTCAATAAGATACTTGCAAACAGAATACAGAGAGTTATCAAGAAATTCATACACCCTGATCAGGTCGGATTTATCCCAGGAATGCAAGGCTGGTTTAACATGCATAAATGAATTAATGTAATACACTATATTAACAGATTCAAGGACAAAAAAAATATGATTATCTCAATAGACAAAGAAAAAGCATTTGACAAAATCCAGCACCCACTTATGATCAAAACCCTACAGAGAATTGGAATCGATGGACTTTATCTCAATTTAATACAAGTTATTTTTGAGAAACCAACAGACAGCATCATACTCAATGGGCAAAAACTGAAACCTTTTACACTACCGTCAGGAATGAGACAAAGACGCCCGCTGTCACCACTCTTGTTCAATATAGTACTGGCAACATTAGCCATAGCAATCAGGCAGGACAAAGATATAAAAGGCATAAAGATAGGAAAGGAAGAAGTTAAACTGGCATTATTTGCTGATGATATGATACTCTATCTTGACGATCCTAAAAACTCAACCAAAAGACTGATGGACTTAATTACCAAATTTGGTAGTGTTGCTGGATACAGTGTCAATGCTCCAAAATCAACAGCATTTGTCTACACAAACAACAGACTCACTGAAAGAGAAATTGGGGAGTCAAATCCCTTTCACGGTAGCACCCAGAAAAATGAAATATCTAGGAATCAACCTCACAAAGGAAGTGAAAGACCTCTACACTGAAAACTATAGGACTCTGAAAACTGAGATAGAAAAGGAAACCAGAAAGTGGAAAGATATCCCTTGTTCCTGGGTCACGAGAACAAACATCGTCAAAATGGCTATACTCCCACAACTACCATATAGGTTCAATGCAATTCCAATTGGAATTCCAACGCTATACTTCACAGAGCTAGAGAAAATAATACAAAAATTCATTCTGGAAACACAAGAAACCTAGAATAACAAAAGCAAACTCTACTGTAAAGCTGCTGTGATAAAATCTGCATGGTACTGGCAAAGTAACATACCCGAGGACCAGTGGAATTGAATAGAAGACCCAGAAACAACTCCAGATACACTAAGCCACCTTATCTTTGACAAAGGAGCCAAACATCCCCAAAGGAAGAAAGACAGCCTCTTTAACAAATGGTGCTGGGAAATCTGGGCTTTAGCCTGCCAAAAGCTAAAGCTAGACCTATTTCTTTCACCATGCACAAAACTATACTCACAGTGGATACGAGACTTAAACATTAAAACAGAAACAATAAGCCTGCTGGAAAACAGGCTAGGTAAAACTCTTGGAGACACTGGCTTAGGCAGAGGCTTTATGAATAAAACCCCCCTAGCACAAGAACTAGCAGAAAGAATCAACAAATGGGATCTCATCCTACTGAAAAGCTTCTGCACAGCCAAAGAAGTCGCTGGCACTGCTAGAAGCAACCAACAACATGGGAAAAAATCTTTACTAGCTGTGTATCATACACAGGGCTATTATCTACAATATATAAAGAACTCAAACAGATCAGCCTCCCCAAGTTTAAAGACCCAGTTCAAAAATGGGCATCTGAAATGAACAGACACTTCTCAGAGGCAGAAGTCAAAGAAGCCAAGAAATATATGAAGAAATGTTCAACATCACTGGTCATTCGAGAGATGCAAATGAAAACAACATTGAGATTTCATCTCACTCCACAAAGAATGGCCGCAATCACAAAATCAACCAACAATAAATGCTGGCATGGCTGTGGGGAGAAAGGAACCCTTCTCCACTGTGGGTGGGATTGCGGACTTGTGCAACCATTGTGGAGATCTGTGTGGAGATTTCTCAGAAAACTAGGACTAAGGGTCCCATTTGACCCTGCTATCCCCCTGCTAGGAATACACTAAAAAGAATTTAAAAACTCACATTGGAAAGACAGATGTACACCCTTGTTCATAGCAGCTCAGTTCGTGATAGCTCAGTCTTGGAATCAACCCAAATGTCCAACAACTGGAGAGTGGATAAAGATGTGTTTTTTTTTTAATAAAATGGAGTATTACTCTGCCATAAAGAATGAGAAGATCGATCCATTTAGGTGCAAATGGAGACACCTGGAGGATATATTAATATGTCAAATCAAGAGATCACAGACAATTTCCGGACCTTCTCTTTGGCATGAACACCTTTATATGCAAATGAGCTCTTGAAAGTATGACAGCTTTTATAGAGTGGAAAGTTTGTATAGGAAAGTTGGTGTGGGAATGCCATGAGGGGAAGGAATAAATATGATAAAGAAAAAAATAAAAGAGCATGTATAAAGGGGGTGAGGAGGTTTGGGTTGGTAGGGATATGGGTAAAAATGAGATTTAACTTGTGTCATATACTGGTACAAATTCCCCAATGTTATACATGATTTTGAGATTTATATAAATTATACCAATAAAGAATTCAATTAAGAAAAAGAAAAAAAAGAAATTGTGATTTTTAAAATAAAATGGAGTATTACTCTGCCATAAAGAATGACAATGTCTATTCATTTATGTGCAAATGGAGACACCTGGAGGATATACTAATAAGTGAAATCAATAGATCACAGATAGGCAAATTCCGGATCTTCTCTTTGACATGAACATCTGTGGATGCAAATGAGCTGTAGAAATTGTGACAGCTTGTATAGAGTGGGAAATTTCCATAGGAAATTTGGTGTGCAAATGTAATCGGGGAAGGAATAAAAATGATTCTGAATGGAAATAAAAAGAGTATGCATAAAGCGGTTGGGAATGTATGGGTGGATAGGGTTATGGGTAAAAATGAGAATTAACTTGTGCCATATACTGGTACCAATTCCCCAATGTTATACGTGATTGTGAGATGTATATAAATTGTACCAATAAAGAATTCAATTTAAAAGAAAATGAGAGTCAAGATGTTTCATGTACTGGTACAAATTCCCAATGTTGTTTGTGGTCATAGTGTATATATATATATATATATATATACATATATTTGTGCATGTGTCTATATGTGTGTGTGCCTGTATGTGTGTGTGTGTGTGTATACATATATATGCATATATATACATATATATGTATATATATGTATATATATGCATATATATATATAAAATGCATCAATTAAATCAGTTTGAAAAAGAAAAGACTTTGCCTTTTCCAGTGATCTGCTCTGGAATCACTTGTAATTTTCCCCCAGATTCAGATCTTTTTGCTCTTATGCTTGTACTGACCATGTTGCAAGCAATCATTTAGTT
Source organism: Thryonomys swinderianus (assembly GCA_004025085.1). Taxonomy (NCBI): domain Eukaryota; kingdom Metazoa; phylum Chordata; class Mammalia; order Rodentia; family Thryonomyidae; genus Thryonomys; species Thryonomys swinderianus. The sequence goes on along the minus strand of PVIC010048502.1, from coordinate 2,845 downwards.
CCTCAGGAGCCTCAGAGTGCTTTTATGGTAGAAAATGCATTTAGTGGTGTTAACCACATTTTTTATGTCATTTGTTTCAAGGAACAAGATCAGAGCAAAAGGAAAACTAAGTTTTACAAAATTACTCTGAAATTGTGTGATTTTGCCTCCACCTATGCAAATGAGTTTCTACCTCCCTCCTCTGCCTAGCACTATGTAGGCTCCTCTTTTGCCTTCCTGTTATTTGCATATCTGTTAGCATGGGAGCTGGAGATGAGCCCCAGCAGCTGTCTCTACTTCACCTTCAGAACCAACCCAGGCTTTTTCCTTACCATCTGCTCTGAATCAGGTGGTGTTTGGCTTTGGACCTCTCTTGCTGCTGTTTCTCTGCCCTGTGTGGGGTGATGACTCACCTTCAGTCAGCTTTGCCAGTAATAATTGTCTCTGACTCACACTGCCACTGAAAACATTGCCTTGTGCTAGACAGCACCTGACCAGGTGTGCCAATGTATCAGAACAGCCTTACTGTATGCTGCCATCCTGAACTCAAGCTCCAGAGTTTAGAATGCCAGCTTTTATCTGAAGTTACTGCTCTTTTGGGAACTTTAATCCTGCTCTGAAATTACTTTCTACTTTCTTACTCCTTCAGTCATTCTGATGAATAAATGAATGTTTGCTATCATAGAGCAAGACCGTGCTATCAAGTTGACTTCCATCACTATTCATCATTTAACTCAATGTAAGGAAAAATGCATGAGCACTTGAGCCAGAAATATTTAGAGTAAAAGCCTGAGATGCTATTACACAATGTCTTACATGTAGCTTTGAAAACTTTTATCAGTTCCCTCTGAAAATCAGCTTTCTTACCTGTTAAATGGAGAAATTGTAGATGAGGCCAGAAGGAAGGATATTTTTGCTGAATTATTATTTACTTTGCTGAATAAAATAATTGAGTTTATGGGTTGCTTGGTACCATATAGGCACAATCTTATCTCACAGTTATTTATGCATCTCTTCCCCAGACCAAATAGCAATATTCTTGAAGCTGAGAATTTGAAAAAATCTTTAAAGAACATTGAGATCCAAGACCAATTAAATGTGCACATCTTAACCTGAACATTCTCAGCAGGTGTTTGTCAACCACTATTTAAACATCCCCATCATCAGGAAGCTATAAATTACCAGAAGTAATCTTTTATGTTATTGGACATGTTTCACAGTTTGGAAGCTTTTTTCATATAGAATCAAACTCTGGCTCCCAGACTGTATTTTTCCTAATTTTATTTACACTGTATTTATTAGTTTACTTTAAATTTTTTTCTGTATTTGTTCATTATTTGTACACTGTGTGGATCCTAGATTAGGAATACAATTCCCTTCAGAAATCACCATAGTTTAGCTGCTAAATTTGCTTTTTTAATTTATCACTTTAATAAATATATGAGCCATTCTCAGAAGAATAGAAATCACCAAAACAATATTTTAAACATTCAATATCCAAAGCTATCTGCCCTACCAGAAGGAACAGAAGTGATGTACAGGAGAATTTATTTATTTATTTATAAATAAATTCCAAAAGGACAGATTTCCAATGAACAAATCAGCTTCTTTGTCATTTCCGGATGGACTCTCTGAAGTCAGTTTTCTCAATATTATAAGAGCTGAAGGGTTTGTTAGATGATCATTGAGTTTTTCAATCAAGATCTAATACAAATTGATGACCCCTATGAAAACACAAAAGGAAAGGAAATAATGCTAATGGAATATTTCAGGTATAGAATGTTGTATCCAGGGTTATTAAGATATACCTAAACTTTAAAAACAAATTTTGGTCTTTACTCCTAAATACTTTCCTGGCAGAGACCTGATTTCAACATGTACAGTAGATCCACTGATAATTAAATCTGATTATAATAAAGATTTACTTTTGTTGAAAGGTCATGTGGATCTCTTTAGTTTCTATTACTTGGATCAAATTACTCATCTTAAGTAATTCATTCATTTGTGCATCTTGTATTTTTTTTCCTTTGATGGAAGTTTTTTTGTCATTATTCAGTAAACTTTATTGGTACATTATATACACAGCTCACAATCATACACAACTTTGGGAATTTGTATCAATATGTGACACAGGTCAATTCTCATTTTTACCCACATCCCTGCCCACCCATCCTCTCCCCACTCCTATATACATAACTCTTCTATGTTTTTCCGAATCATATTTATTCCTTCCCCTCATTACGTTCCCACACCAAATTCCTTTTGGATATTTCCCGTTTTACAAAAACTATCTACATTCTAGAGCTCAGTTACGTCTAGAAGGAAGTATTTTTAGTTGCATATTTTGTGTACAACCCAAGTATAAACCCTGCAGTAGCAATTATCACTAAAATAGTATGGGTTTATTCTGTAATGGTAATTGCAATGTATTTCTAGTAGTAGTTGGAAAATCTCATAGTAACTATAAAGTTTCAAGTTGTAATGAACACTATAAAATAATTTGGTTGGTGCTTATAAAATTGTAACATAGGGTAAATGGACAAATTGGTGGTATAATAGAGGTGGTAGACAAGACACTTTGCAAGGAAGTAAAATTGAAAATTGAAAAATGAGTGATTGTTAATAACTAAGCATGAGTTTGGAGTTGAAACCATTAAGAGCTATGTCATCCTGAGCGGGACTAGCCTGTGAGAGGAATTGAATTGGGTAGAATTAGGCCATGTGTGGTGACATTTCCTACTGGACAGTACACTGCTGCTCTGTCTCCAATGTCTGTACAAACATCTTTGTGTCCTTCATACTTTCTTGACTTGACACGACATCTAAACCTCTCATTCCTATTGTCACTTTTCTCTGTTGATACTTA
>PVIC010048501.1:0-13493 GCA_004025085.1 Thryonomys swinderianus | reverse complement strand
TTCCCACACCAAGTTTCCTATAGAAATTTTGCACTCTATAAAAGCTGTCATACTTTCTAAAGCTCATTTGCATCTACAGGTGTTCATGTCAAAGAGAAGATCCGGTAATGGTCTATCTGTGATCTATTGATTTCACTTATTAGTATATCCTCCAGGTGTCTCCATTTGCACCTAAATGGATCGATCTTGTCATTCTTTACGGCAGAGTAATACTCCATTTTATTAAAAAAACACATCTTCTAATTCAAAAATGGGCATCTGAAATGAACAGACACTTCTCAGAGGCAGAAGTCAAAGCAGCCAAGAAACATATGAAGAAATGTTCAACACTGGTCATTCGAGAGATGCAAATGAAAACAACACTGAGATTTCATCTCACTCCACAAAGAATGGCCCCGATCACAAAATCAACCAACGATAAATGCTGGAGAGGCTGTGGGGAGAAAGGAACCCTTCTCCACTGCTGGTGAGATTGCAGACTTGTGCAACCATTGTGGAGATCTGTGTGGAGATTTCTCAGAAAACTAGGACTAGGGGTTCCATTTGACCTGGCTATCCCCTGCTAGGAATATACCCAAAAGAATTTAAAAACTCACATCGGAAAGACAGATGTACAGCATTGTTCATAGCAGCTCAGTTCGTGATAGCTCAATCTTGGAAACAACCCAAATGTCCATCAACTGGAGACTGGATAAAGAAAATGTGTATCTTAATAACAGAGTTTTTCCGTAGCCTCAGTTTTGTTGCCAAGGCAAGTAGTTTCACCATAGTCCCATCCCTGTGGGAAGACAAGTAATGGAAGGTAATGAAGGTACAACGGGAAGCGCAGTGAAATACGCCCTGAATTCATAAATGTGTGCGTGTGTGTGTTTCCAGTGGTGGTGGTTTGTATTTCACCGCCCACAAGGGCCAGGGTGCTAAGCAACCTGTATCAGGAGACACCAGTGGGAGGGGCTGTGTGACCTGAATCAAGGAAGAGGGCTCCGGATCACCCCGGACACAGCTGGCTGCAACTCCACTCACCTCTCTGGGCTCCGATCAACTGGGTACACTGAAAATACGGCACATTTGCACCCCTTGATTGGCTAGTTTGTATAATCTTTATTGCTCCTTAATGCATTAAACCCATTATTATGTTCTTTTAAAAGAACTGTAATAGTGGAAATGATTCGTGCTAAGGGTGTTTTAAAAGCTGGGTCGATAAAATACTTGTAAGGCTTATCTTGTTCAAGATTACTGCCTACCAGAGGATAATCAGAAAATCCTTCCTCTTGTCTAAAAATTGGTTTAACAAGTGGTTTCCAAATTTGCTAGAAAAATGAGCATTTTTTTTTTCAAAACCCAAACATAGCACACTGGAGGTTTGATGATGAATATTTCTTCTTTCTTTAAATATATCTCCCTTTCTAAATCTCAATTTATGGTAAAAATCATTTTCAGGAAATGCCAAAAAATAATAATTACAGCCACTATTCCATTTTGGGAACTTGAAACGGAACCTAAGCCTATTAATATCTGTGACGTTTACAAAAAGACCTAGGCCTTCTTAGTGTGTATATTCTTTAGGTTAGTGGTTTGTAAATAAAGTCGAGTCGATATTATTTCCTTCATATCTGTGGCAGAATCCTTGAAGTTCAATAAACTTAATAAATATGTGACATTTGGCCATAGGTAAACTTAGTCTGAGAAATGGAAATTGACATAGGTTAAATACTGTGATAGTCGTTGTAATGAACCATTATGAGAAGAGGAATATCCCAGGTGTTTGACCAGATACTCAGGATTTTATTGTACTCTTGTTACACAAGCACCACTCTCCATGGGGAAAACGACTTCCCCCGTCCGACCCCTGTGTCCAGCGCAGCCTGGACACGCTCGTATTAGAAAGTCTGTTGGAGAAAGAGGCGGCCGCCCATCCCCCAGACAGGAGCTGGCCCTGAGATGAAAGATGCGCTGGGGTCTGCGGCTGGGCGTGCCCCAGGCTGGGAAAACAAACAGAACACGTACTTGATACCCTTCCTGCCGCTTTCGGAAGGCTTTCGGTGGAGCACCAGTGCTGCTTTGACTCTACCCGGCCTGTGTTTGGATGCGCGGTGTTTCGGGACAGGTGGGCCCCAGTGCAATCTGGGATCAGCGCATCTTGCAGGAGACGCCCAGGAGGAAAGAGCGCGGTTACCGCCGGAAGCCGTCTCTTCTCAGCCTCGATCCCTTCACTGTCCAAGCAGTGGTCAGTATCTATCTCTTGAGGACTTGCCTGTACGGTTAGTTCTTGCTGGTGCTGAGGTGCCGAGAAGATGAAAATGTGATTGCTGCTCAGTTTAGAGTATGATGTATGGAGATAAAAAGGAAGAAGGTTTTTAAGGGATTAATCACAGTCAAATTTTGAAGCAACTTTGTTGCTTCGTCCTTCTCCATCTGACCGGCACTTCTAACCATCAGTCAGACTGTAAAACTCAAGAATTTTGTGGGCGACCACACAGCCCGTTCCTCCTAATTACGTGTGTTCTGTAAATGCAAAGGTGAAAGCAAAAGATTTGACTTTCCCTAAAGCTGCAGGCAGTCAGAAGATCTAATTTCCTAGTCCACTTGTGTTCATAAAGTAGAAGAAGGAACCAAGAGTTGGGCCTAGTTTCTGGTCGTGTCCACCTGCCTTCTTCCTCTAGCCAACATTTCCTTTTTTTTTTTTTTTTTAATACAAAGGCAGAACATTATCCTGGGCTGAACATTTAGCCCTGTTTATGTATCCGAAAGAAGGTAGACTAACATAAAAAATATACACTGCAGAGTTTTCCCCTAAATGGGACTGATAGGATAAAACCACACGTCAACCTGGTGCTTTGCAAATAGAACCTGGTTCACTGGCAGAGACTTTGGAGTCAGTGAAAGTTTGTTTCTTCTCTTTTGCATTTATAGAACAAACTACCCAAAAGAGCAGCACCCATCCAAGTCCTTTCTCAGGCAGATGAGGACTTTCGCAATGTTAGAGTAAACATGGGCAGGCATTTGAAGAGCACGTGTGCATGTGTATTTGTCTGTACCCAGTATTAGATATAGTAATCATCCCACTAGCTGATGACTGGTCAGGGTCCTCAGCTATGGAAGAATACCCTGCGTAGATTCAAGGTCCTTCCAGCACTAACTTCTGTAACTCATGCTTGGGTTTTGAACAGCAGAAAGAGAAAGGTAGACTAAAAACAATTTAATTTTTCATACCACTTAGCATCAGAAAGTTTACCAAGTTATGAGGGATAAATGTAACTGAAATCCTATAATAACACAAGTTAGTGTACAATGGAAAATAATTTGGAAGGCTTAAGAATTTTAAAGGGCAGGGTCTTTGTAGGACTTTGGAGTGAGTAGGGGTCATTTTATGGAGGACATGGCCATGATAGACATTATCTAGGAAGAGTCTGATGAGCATTTGGGCATTTTGTACAAATAAGCAAATATATAATACCTGTAAATATATGCTAGAAAAAAATGTAATATACCTACAAACATTTATTCATGTTCCTTTGTTTGTGTGGACACTGTTACTTTGTATATTTACATAAGGAGAAGCACATGGCATAGAGTTGTGGAATTTTCTCTTAGGCCCACTTAGGTTCACAGCGTGTGCAAGAGATGGTGATACTGCTCATGCCCAAAGCAGGCTGAGGAGAGCAGAGAGTTAATCCTATAATTGGCTTGTTTATAGAAGTGAGTCCAGCCAAATGTATGTGCCAAGGTCAGAATAACTCGCACCCACATTCTGTTCCCACATTTAAAACCTTCTTACTAGAAGGACAGTGTTCTAAGTACAACTGTATATTTTGTCTATTTTGTTCCTAATTTGAGAATGCTTTGTCTTGCCTTTTCCGAGCCTTGCTTACATTAATTTCCAATATTTGAGTTCACCTAGATAACTCTTGACAGATGAGTGGATGGAGAAAATGTAACATATATACACATGGGATATTATTCAACCATAAAACAAATGAAACTTGTCGTTTACAACATGACTAGAATGTGAGGACACTGTGTAAAATGAAGTAAGTCAGATACAGTAAGACAAATGCCACATATTCTCACTTCTATGTGGGAGCTAAAGTTGATCCCAGAGAAGCGGAGAGTAGAAGGGGCAGTGTAAGTGAAATCCTATAACAACACAGTGGTCACCAGAGGCTGTGGGGGGTGGGGTGGGGGGAGGGATAGACAGAGAGAGGATGGTTAATGGGACCAGGGATGCAGTCTCACAGGTGGAATAATTTCTAATGTTCTGTGACACAGCAGGACAACCATGGCTGCCAAAAATTATGTACTATTTCAAAAGAACCATTAGCAATAGTCTGAACGTTTTAGCACAAAAAAATCAATCCACTGTGTGCCAGATTTGATCATTACACACTGCACATGTGTTGAAAGACCACAGTGTACCCTAAATATGTACGAGTACTATGTGTCAATTGAAAAAAAAATATTAATTTTTTTAAAAATTATTTTGGCTTTCTTGGCTCTTCTTGCTTCCTGTCTCTTACCATGTGACTTCTGCCTCTTGCACATGTTCCTGTCATGAGATGCTGCATGCAGTGGAACCTGCCCCAGATGCCAGTGCATCCTGTCTGGACCTTCTAACCACTAGAATCATGAGCTCATTAAGCCTCTTTTCTCTATAAAGTACCCAGCCTTTGGGTATCTCTGTAGTAACTACAGAAAATGGACTAAAACATACGGTATACAAATAATTTTCTTGAGTTTTTGCATTCAATTCTTTCATATTTATGTCTCAGATTAGAACTGTGGAGTTGTGTGATATTCTAAGTGTCAACTTTGGAGAATCACCTAACCTGTGTTATAGAGCGGATGTGTCACTTTACATTCCCACCTACGACTCCTGAAGGTCCCAATTTTTCCATTTCTTTACCAACACCTCTTGTTTTTCTTTTTTATTTGTTTGTGCTTTTTGTAGGTAGTTTAGGTAGTGGGAACTCACTGTGGCTTTGATTTGCATTTTCCAAATGACCAAGATATTAACATCTTTTCCTATGTACTTCTTGGAAATTTGGACATCTTTTTCAACAAATGTCTTCTCAAATCCTCTGTCTTTTTTAAATTACATTTTTTTATTTTCGAAGTTTTTGAGCATTAGGGTTTCTTTATACATTCTGGATATTAATTCTTTATATATGACTTGCAATAGTTTCTCCTGTTGGTAAATTGTTTTGAGAGAAGCTCTTGCTATGCAGGTTAGCCTGGCCTCTAACTCACTATGTAGCCCAGGCTGGCCTCGGATTTGTAGCAGTGCCCCTGCGTCAGTGGTAAGAAGAGGGTAGAGATGCCAGGCGTGCGTGTGAAGCCCGTGCTCGACCCTCTGCTACACCCTCTGTCCCGAAGTTCCTAATGTTAACAAAGTCCAACTGCTTTGTTCTTTTGCCACCTGGGCACTGTGAGATTTTTCTTTCAATCAGTAAGAATTCAAGTCACATTTTAAAGAGTGAGTTAATTCCATCATTCAGGATTAAGGAAAGTGAAGTTTGCCTCTCCGTCTGAACCAAATGCCAGTGAGGCACATGCAGGAGGAATGCGCAGCAAGGACACAAAGCATGGCTTCTTTGGTTTGTTTACAGGTGCAGAAGCCAAACATAAAAAATCTCCGTGTATAAATACATATACGCTTCTTCAGTAATGCAGGAGTAGCAATGTGTGATAGACACAATCTGGATTTCAGAATCAGACAGAGTTGGACAGGAGGCTGGCTCTCTCACTTAGACGGTACAGCCTGCAGCTGGAGCCTTAGTGTCCTGGAGCCTCAGGCTTCCTTCTTATGGAGGATGTGCGAGGCCTCATGAACACTCCTACGATGTGGTTACTTATGAAAACAATAATGATAAATACTAACACATCATTTTTAAATGTGAAAAGAATGATAATAATAGTAAATACTTAGGTTCAAAGAATTATTTTAAGATTTTAAACCTCAATATATTGAATCCTCATAAACTTGCATGAGGCATAGATTATTATTATTACCATTTTACAGAAAAGAAAAACTGAAATGTGGAGGTTAAGAAGGATGCACGCAATCCAGATCAAATACCTGTATCTGCATCCAGGTAACCTGACTTCTGAGTTTATATTCTTATTACCAGAAAAATTTAAAAAAGAATTGTAAAGGACAGAATTAAAAGATCAAGGGGAAAATGGTTCCATTCCTAAAAAGGAGAGCTGGAGAAGAATACTTGTTTATTTTTAACCAACTCATGATGGTTATACTGATCTACAAAGCACCTTGACATTTCAGCATGTGTATACAATACGTCACAGGCATTTTTTTTTAATTCAGTAAGCTTTATTGGTATGTTATATACACAGCTCACAATCACACAAAACACTGGGGAATTTGTACCAGTATGTGACACAGGTCAATTGTCATTTTTACCCACCTCCCTGACCACCCACCCCCTCCCCACCCCCTATATACATACTCTTTTATTTTTTTCCAAATCATATTTATTCCTTCCCCCTCATTACGTTCCCACACCAAATTCCTTTTAGATATTTCCCATTCTACAAAAACTATCATATATTCTAGAGCTCCTTTACCTCTACAGGTACTTAAACCAAAGAAAAGATCTGGTATTTGCATATCTGTGTTCTATTTATTTCACTTATTAGTGTGTCACAAGCATTTTAAGAAATATTTTTGACAAATGAAAGACACATCCATGGCAAATATGTCAAGCAAGACTAAAAGACATTGCGATGCACATTTCTGCTAATTCCTTGCCGAGTTGCTGATGCACTTAAGATTTTTTTTGTCCTAGGGTGCTTGTTGGGTAGAGCTCAGAAAGAACTAGGAGACACGGCTGTGGGGATGTCACTTACTTCTGCATGCCTTGTGCCTCTGAACCCACCATCACATCTGTGAAGCGCTGAAGAGACTGTCCAGCGGCGCTATGAAAACACTGTGTAGCTTGGTTCACTCACCGTCACAGAGGGACAGAGAGAGGGAGGGGGGAAAGGCAGAGGAAAGGGAGGGGGAGGAGAGCGGGAGACTGAGAGAGAAAAGAAATAGAGCTCAAGACTAACAAGAGGCAGGAAGCAGCAAGTAAACTGCTAGGAGAGTGATAACATAATTTCAAGAGGGCTGGGGATTTAGCTCAAGCCAACCTTGGACAACAAGGGCTCTGAGTTTGATCCCTGGTACCACAAAAAAAAAAAGAATTAAAAAATAATAATAATTTCAAGATAAATTACCTAAAAGACTTTGTTGTTTTAAGACTTCAACTTGTTCTTGGAAGGATTCCATAGGGAGAGGACTTGTGTGTCTTTATTATTTGAAGAAAATACTACGTAGACCTCTGGGGCCCCCGCGTATATAGGTACCACTCTAATGTACCATTCTAGTCACGCGTCAATAACTGAGTCAGGAGAAAAGCAGTAAGTGAAGTGAAGCATGTGAGTTGGATATTTCACAAGACCCAGGCTTCAACACTGACCCACAGCCCATGGTTTCAAAGCAGGACCTCCTGCAAAGTACTTGTGAGTGGGGCGTGGACTTTGGGATCACACCTCAGCAGCTAGAACTGAAGACATAAAACCTGCCCTCAGTGTCGCCTGGATGGGACAATAAGCTGTGCTGGGCCAGCCCTGAGAGCCGCCCCGTCCCTGGTCTCCCAGCACACTGCACTGACCTGAGGGGTTTACCCGCAGAGCCTAGGCCTTCGATCCAAACCTGGAGTGATGCTTGTCTACCCGGAGCCCCTCAAGGGGCGCCTGTGTCCTTACCACTCTGCTCGGCCCTCCCCTGGGCTCCAGCCAGGTCTTGACCAGGGACACATCCTGCGTTTTTCTATATAGATAGAACTTTTTCCTTCGTCCTCCTTCCTGAGCATCCCCTCTCCTCTCTTAGAGGACAGAAGGGACATTGCAGATTGAGTTTTGCAATGGGTTTCGAGTTATCTGGTTGTATTACTCCGTGAAAAAAATCTAGGTATAAGCCTGAGAACATACAATGATGTTTCTGCATTTGAAAACATAACTTTAAAGATGTTTCCTTTTGTGGAGGATCAGCCCCCAGCTTTCATGTGAAAAGATAAAAAGGAAAAGCCAGGCAGAGGGGGAGTCACAGGGGCTGTGGAGAAGAGGAGGACGTCTCGAAGTAGCTCGCCCGCCTGGGGAGGGGTCTCTCAGTTTTCCTGCAGCTCTGCCTCTGACCGGCTATAATCTCAGCTTATCACTTAGTTTCTTTCCACACCTCAGTCTTCTCATTGTAAAGGCAGGGAGTCAGCTAGATGTTCTAGAATTTTCCTTTCAGCCCTAGCCGCTAGGAATCTATAATTGCAATTACCACCTCTACTTTGAATATAGAATGATAAATTTAAAACAGACTTACTAGTTGGTAGAACATAGCACCAGCACAATGAACGATGGATTCAACTTTTAAAATCTTTATTGGTACATTTTATATACACATCAGGATCACACTCAGCATTGAGAATTTGTACCAGTATATGACATGACTTAGTTCTCATTTTTCCCATTCTCCTACCCTCTAACCCCTATATACATAAACTTTGTTCCTTTTTTTCACTGTCATGTTTCTACCTTCCTCTTATTACTTACCCCTACCCCCATTTCCCTTCTGAATATTTTTCTGTTTCACAACATCTATTGTACACTCTAGAACTCATTTGCATCTTCAGTTTCTCATACCAGAGAAAAGAAATGCTATTTACACATCTGTGACCTATTTATTTCACTTATGAGTATGGCCTCAAGGTATGTCATTAATGGATTCAAATTTAACCAGTGTTGGTCTTTTTCTGACAAGACAATGTACATTGAGTATACAATATACATTGAAGTTTTAACTTTAATAAAAATATTAAGTTTTTGGTGGTACTGGGGATTGAACCCAGTATTTTTGCACAACCCAGCTCTTTTTCAGTTTATTAAATTTCTGAGACAAGGTCTTGCTGACTCACCCAGGCTCAGCTCAAATTTTCGGCCTTTCCTTCAGCCTCCCAGAGGAGCGAGGCTTATGGGGATGTGCCACTATTCCTGGCTTGAAAACTAAATTCATTTCTCAAAGTAGTTTCACTTGTGTAATTTTTAAAGTACTTTTAGCACAAAGAGAAGGTCTGAAATGTGTGACTGAAAAGCTGAACTCGGGCCCAAATTTCTTCTCATTCTCCCTTATTTCCACAACTACAGAGAGACTCAAAGGGTCTTTTTTCCGGGCCCGTTACAGTCTCTCCTTGCAGGCAGCTGCTCAGGGGAATCTTTTGCCATCTTGACTCCCTAGGCCCCCAGTGGATTACTCTAGCGACTTCTTCCTCCAAGAAGTTACACACTCCACAGCCTCTATGTCCATTAGCACCCAGAAGCCTCTGTGATGGGCTAACCTTTCCCTTCTCGTGGAGCAATTATTCATATGAAATGTATTCTAGCATCTTATGTCTGGGCTGGAGCCACTTCTTAGCCGTGATTACATCACACACTGTAGTCTCTCATCTGCCCGTGGGTTTGGGTCAGTCGTTGCTGTAAGATTGTTCATGAGAGATTTCTCATAGGCTACACAAGCTCATTCATCGCGTAGGACAGTTTGCCTGTGCAGCTGGCAGCAGGCCTGCTTTAGCACTCAGGCACACTGGCTCCTTTGGTCAGGGGCCACCCAGAACTCTGCCCAACACAGTGCTGTGATTTCAACAACTGCTTCTGTTCCACCGAGTTCGGATACATGGAGACGTTTCAAAATAATAGAGTTATTTGCTTTTATCTTCTTACAAAGGAGACAACATCTTAATTGTAGAACACAGCACAGGCAATGACTCAGCGAGAGTGGGGGCTCACACCTTAACCATTCGTACTATCACACGCACTGTTCACCACCAGGGACTGGCCAGGGGTAACTGCAGACACGCTGAACACCCATTTTTCAAGTGGATGAGTTGAGGTCAAGAGAGGAGTCAAGACGTGTCCAAGATCGCAGAGCTTACTAATAGCCTAAATAGGATTAAATTCAAGTGGAAAACATCGATTTTTAAAAAGCTGTATCTTTGAAGCCAACCAGGTTTTCTCAGTTCCTTTTGAGACAACAAGCTGGCGAGGTAAGTCAAGAAGCTTCTGGGACATTCTCTCCTCCTCGTTGTTTCATCTTCAAATAATCTCTCTAAGCCCCTCATGGACATCTGAGGGCTGTTCCAGCTCTGGTTGCTGGGGGTGGGGGGGGTGGCTGGGCGGAGCTGTGTCCTGGGGTCTTCACACCTTGCTGTTCGGAAGGACGGAAGCCCACTGTGTGTGTTGACAGCTGGATTTCTGAAAGAGCAGAATAGAACTAAACTTATTCTCATTTTTCATGAATTCTCATTTTTAAGAGATATTGTTTCTAGCAGCCATTTGTATTTAGACTGGTGTGGCTTCTGTAACAAAGTAGTTGGCTTAAACAACAGACATGCGTTGCCTCCCAGCTGTGGAGGCTTGAAGTCCCCAGCAAGGTCGGGTCTGGCTGAGGCCTGTGTAGGAGGAACTCTTCAGGCCTCTTCCCAGCTTCTGGTGGTTGATTTGGGGCTTTTTTTGCTTATACAAGCACAGTCTTATCTCCGCTTTCATCATCACAGAGGCTTCTGTCAGAGACACATGTCTCTGAGTGTCTTCTGATAAGATACCAGTCTCAGTGGGTTAAGCCCACTGTGACTTCATTTTAACGTCACGGTGATTCTACCACCAAATAAAGTCATTCTGAGGTAGAGAACTACAGAATATGAATTTCTAAAGGGGCAAAATTCCACCTGTAAGAGCATCAAATAATTTAGAAGAGTAGGTATCAAGCCTGTTTCATTTACCATTTGATGTCCCAATGTTAAAAGCAAATCATGTCTTATATTGGACATTGAAATGCTTGGTGAACTAATACGCACACTTAGTTGGCCTTTTCTATGGAATTTGGGGTACGTGGATTGGCTTTTCATGAGATGTTCCTTTTCTCTCGGAGATGATTATCCCTGGGGACGTAGAAGTCAGTGGGATCAGCCATCCCCAGGCCTCACTGCAGCCAGTTTAACAACAGCCTCTCCCCACATGAACACGTTAGTGCTCTTTCCAAGTAGTAAAACCTACTGACGCTGACGTTTGCCTGTCCCATTCAGTGCAGGGTGTGCCGAGCGACGAGCTGGTCTGACAGCGGAGGCGACGGGAAGAGAAAAGCGCCCGAGTCACAGAGCCGGCAGCCCCCGTCCTGCCTCTGACTTCTGGCGGGGCCAGACCGCAGGGACGCGGGGGGATCGGAGCGAGTCTGCCGGGCGGACGGGGCCCAGCTCACGGCGTGTCTGTGGCGGGGGAGCCGGCTCCCGGAGCTGAGCGGCGCGTCCGCAGGGACTGTGGCTCCTCACCCGTCTGGAGCCTGGACTCGGAGGCCCGGCAGCAGATCCTGCGTGAGGCCCCTCCGGCGCCCCTGGGAATGGCTCGTGCGCGCGAACAGCGGACGGGAGGGGTCGACGGGACACTTTGCATCAGGCCGAATCCCCCGGTCCGAAGTGCGGACCCCCAACCAGCAGCGCGTGGTTCTGGTGTGCGTCCAGGCTGCCTGGGCACGGGGCGCAAAAGGCCCCAAGCGAGGACGCGAACCCACCGTGGACGCATGAGCCCTGGGGAGCCTTAACCAGACCCCGCAAGTGGTTCCAAAAATGGCTGATTGTGTAAATGTCGTATCTTTTCTCTGGTAGGAGAAACTAAAGATATAAACGAATGCGTGATAGATATTGTGAAAGTATCTAAATAGTAAATATTCAAAGGGAAATGGGGTTTAAGGGTAAGTAACGAGGCGAAAGGAAACAATGGATGGTTAAAAAAAGGAAGCAAAGTTTGGGCACGTGGGGGCGAGAGGGGTGTAGGGCGGGAGGGGGAGGGGACATGAGGCATCGTGTCATTTACCGGTACAAGTTCTCAATGTTGAGCCTAACTGTGATATGTATATATAATGTACCAGTAAAGATTCAAATTTTTAAAAAACGGCTGACTGTCACAAAGCCAAGGAGCCCATGACACAGGATGCAGTCACTTGTTTATTTTTATATATTTTGTTCCGCTCTGTTTGGAGGTGGGTGCGCTGCCCGGGAGCGTGTGCCCACACAACCATCTGGGTGAGAACCGGGGAACAGATTTCAGGCCCTTGGTTCTTCTGTTTGATTGGAAATTAGCTTCCTCCTTGGACTCTAATTTGCAGTGTTTAATGGAACAGAAGCGATGAGAAGCTGGCTGTTGACTGCTCGCGTTAGAGGGAAGCGGGGCTGAGCGTCACAAACGAGTTCTTTGCCCATTTCCTGGTTCACTGCAGTGAATTTAAATGGATCGCTTCGACTTGCACTTGGACATAACATTCGGAGATTTAGAGTAAGACCAGGACTCCAGCGAGTCAGCAGACCACTGAGACGGCAGAGGCCGCGAAGCAGGGTCCCAGGCCCGGGGCCGAGGCCGGCATGGTGAGCGGGCAGAGCCTCGTCTGCGCTGATGGCCGTTGCCCTCGGCTCCTATTGCCACCTGAGCTCGGGCTACCGTCAGCTTGGCTGCCGTCCTGGATCATCGCAGGAGCGCGGCCCTGCCGGGGACTGTGCGTGCCAGGGACCTCGGCTACCTGCTGCTGCTGAGAGTCAACCCTGCCTCAGTCCAGGGAAAAGTTATCTTCGGCAGAACTGGGCCCTGGTGCCCAAACGCTCAGGACCCACTGAGCTGCGGGCCGTTTGCCTCCCAGTCCCTAGGAATCAGCCAAAGCCGCCCCATCGGAGCTACGGCTCGAGGCCCGCCGGCAGCTGGGAGGACTGCGCCTCCAGCACGGACGGTGCCTTCGCTCTCTGGCTACCCTGGTGCGCAGGGGACGTTTTCCTCTCGTGATGAATCTGTGCTGCCAGGTCGCCCTGCCAGGGGAGGGAGGCTGAGGACGGCCAGCGCGGACCGCGCGCCCTCTGGGCACACCGTGCCCTCTGGCAGACTGCCGCTGCGCAGGCTCACGCTCCACACACCGCGTGGGGAAGCTGAGAGAGCCCCTGACTGGGGGCTGGGTAACCCCCGTGCGTTCCTCTGTTTCTATTCTCACCCAGTCTGTGGCTGCTGGCCGGTCCCGGGCACTGAGCACAGGTGGGACACCTGTTAGTCTGGGGGTCCACGTGTGTCCACAGCACTCCCGTGGGGTCTGCTGACCAGCGTGGCCCGAGCATGTCATTCAGCTACCTGGGGCCACGTGTCTGGCAATACGTACAATACTTTGCAAGAATTTAGTAATATCACAGACATTCTCACTACCAAGTGGTTCAACATACTGAAAGGTTCTAATAATAATATAATAATATAGTAAATATATAAATAAAATAATAATATAATTAATGTAATAAACACTCGTGTCCATTTCTCAGCTCTATCTTAAACCTTTCATTCTTTGCCATAAACTGTTAGTGGTGCATCTCATATGTCCTGATTTCCCTCTGACTTTAAAGGGAGCTATTATCAAAAATTAATAT
>PVIC010048500.1:0-13491 GCA_004025085.1 Thryonomys swinderianus | reverse complement strand
CTCCCATGTTAGAAGCTGTCCGTATTTCATCCTCAAGGCTAACTACACGGCTTCTCTCTGATCCTTCCTCAAACATCACAATAAGACAATTCACACCCTTCCCAACAAGCTGAGTCTTTCTGTTGCTCGTCAGACTCGCTAATGTTTGGTCTTTGCATTCATTGGCTTTTGTTTAGGTGATGGGGTATTAGAATGATATCTTTTGTCTATAAAAATCATTCCAGCACCACAGGGCAAATTACTTCACCACCTACTTTTTAAAATATCCCTCTTGGATGTGTATACAAATTATAGCATCAGTTTGTCAACCTCTATGAAAAAGCAGGCAGGATTTCTTTTTTAAATTTTATTTATTGGTATATTATATATACTTCTTATTTTTCCCCTTCCCCCACCCACCCTACAACACCCCACCCCTATATACACAAGCTGTTTCCTTTTTTAACCATCAATTTTTTTCTTTCCCCTCATTACATACCTGTAAACCCCATTTCCCTTTGAATATTTACTATTTCACAATATCTATCATGCATTGTAGAACTCATTTACAACTTCAATTTCTCATACCAGAGGAAAGATATGATATCTACACATCTGTGACCTATTTATTTCATTTATGAATATGTCCGTATGTCCATTTGAGTATAAAGGACTCAAACTTGATGCAGATGGAATTTTTTTCATATTAAATATATAGACTAATTTGCAATAATTAAAGTTTGTGAAATTAAGTCTGCTTATTTAAGAATATAGTTCAATTTTTCCACTTCTGTAGGTACTATTATGTTTTTTTCAGTAAGTGTTGTGACACTTGTAACCATGACTTTTGCAACTTTATTAAATTTATATTGTGGTATGATAATATCCACTGTTGCTGCTATAAATGGAACATTTTTTTCCTGTAAAGGATATTTTAAATATATCTGCTAGTATTAAGACAGCAATAGATTTTTGTATGTTGGTCTTATATCTATCAAAACATGCTCAATTCTCTTATTAATAATGTCTTTTGAGTTCCTCAGTTTGTCTGTATTGGGCAATCAATTCATGATGGTATTAGCTTTATTTCTTTCCATTTTATATTTATTACCTTATGTCTGCTTTATTAGCTGGGATGTCTAATACATTAGTGAATAAAGTCAGACTCCATGAGTATCCTTACATTATTCCTGTTTTTAAAGAATATGCTTCCAAGGGTTTATAATTATGTGTATATCTGTTTATATGGGTTTGGTTTTTACATTTTACTGACTCAAGTTCACATGTTTCCTAGTCTGATTATGTGTTGAATATTAAAAAATACTTTTCTTCATCTGTTGATATGATATTATGATTCTTATTCTTTCAGGAGTTAATGTAATATGTTAATAGATATCCTAACATTTAAGGACTTGCAATCTTGGGATAAACTCAACTTAGTTATGATGTATTCTTTTTTTGAGACAGGTTCTTGATTTGTAGTTCAGGCTGGCCCTGAGCTCACTATGTAGCCCAGGCAAACCTTGAACTCAGCAATCCTCCTGCCTCTGCCTCCCAAGTGCTGGGATTCCAGGCTTGAGCCACCAAGCCCGGCATTTGTGGTATGAGGTACTGATTGCCAGTGGGCGTGGCCACCATGCCCAGTATTGTTGTATGTGGTTACTGGAGATTGAACCAGGGACCTTGCGCTTGCGAGGCAGGCGCTGGAACCACTGAGCCAAATCTCCAGCCCCAGTTATGATGTATTCTTATGCATATATTTCTGGGTTTGTTCAGCAAATACTTTAGAGTTTTTGCATCTTGTTCTTAAATGAGACTAGTTGCAATTTTCGTTTCTTGTACTGTCCTTTTCTCTTTGGTACCATGCTTACTAAATATATAAAAAGAATTCAGAACGTTCCTGTGCTCTATTCTCATAAGTTTGTATAGGGTAGGGATTATGTGTTCCTTGAATATTTAATAGAAATTACCCATCAGATTACCTGGTCAGGGTTCTGTATATGTTCTGTTGCAACAGATGACTTTACCACTTGTGTTAAAATCTCCCTCTGTGAAATCAGTGTCGAGATTCCTCAAAAAGCTAGGATTAGAGGTCCTATTTGACCCTGCTATTTCTCTGCTAGGTACATACACAAAAGGATTAAAAGCATCACACCACAGTGACATATGTGCACCTATGTTTATAGCAGCATAGTTTGTAATAGCTAAATCTTGGAAACAGCCCAAATACCCATCAACAGGAGACTGGATAAAGAGTATGTGTGTTTTTTAAAAAAATAAAATGGAGTATTATTCAGTCCTAAAGAATAATAAATTAAAGTCATTTATACTTAAATGGGTGTATCTTGAAGACATACTCATAAGTGAAATAAATAGGACACAGATGTGTAAATACCATACTGCTTCTCTAGGATGAGAAACTGAAGGTGTGAGTGAGGTCCAGAATATATGACAGGCATATATGTGAAACAGGAATAAAATGAGTTTCATTTCTCATCCTGCATATTTGGATTTTGAAATATATTGTGTTATGCTTTTTATTGATCTTACTTTATCTTTGCTTTTCTCTTCTCCTGCAGTGTATTCTATTGAATTGATCATTTTTTCCCCCTCTGTATTCCTTTCCTGTGAATATCTACTTTCTTTTGGTTTTGGGTATTGTCCTTAATAGTATAATAGGATTTTTCAAAAAGAAAAAGTTAATTTTTATCATCTTCCTGAACAATAAAAGGATTTTACTGAACATTAAACAATGCATTTTGTATTGCTTTCTTATATGTTTTCCAGTTCATTAACATTCTCTGCAGTTTTGCTTAATTTGGCATATAATCCATTCAATTAAGTTCTACATTTTTGATTCTTTAATTCATTTTTTATGATGGCAGATAAATTTCCATATAGTAAATGAGGGCAAACCCAAAGCCATAAACTCTTAGGGATTATGTGTGTGTGTGTGTGTGTGTGTGTGTGTGTGTATGTGTTACTGGACATTGAACCCAGGGCACTGGCACTAAGCTACATTCCCAGTTCTTATTTTAAGTCAAGGTCTTGCTATGTCCCTACCTTGCCAAAGGATGGTCTTGCGTCCTCCTCCCTCAGCCTCCCAGAGTGCTGTCATTACAGGGAGGCACCACCATGCCCAGAGGAGTCTTTAAAGTGTTCAAAGGGCCCAGTTTGCCCTATTGTTTTGTACTAGGGCAGGGAGTGGCATTATGCCCACTGACATCCAGCAGTGGTCCTCTCGGGGTCTGCTGGCATCTATCTCCCAATTTCCATCTTCAACCTAATTAAACTTCTTTGCCACTTGGTGGCTATGACAGTAGCCTGATCGTTCACCCTCTCTCCACGTGCTGTAGCACCCACTCGCTCCTGTTTTGGGTGCTTTCTCTGGCTCCCGGGTAGTTCCCTTTCTTTATTGGGAGATCATCTGATGTTTCAAGTTTTGTTACTATTATTACAATGGAAACACATTTCAGCTGTTAAAGACCTCCACACACAGGAACAGAAGCCACTAAGTTTCCAAATATGATCCCTGCCTCCAAGCCTTGTATACTAATAAAATGTCCACATCGTACCGGATTACGGAAAGAAACACACCTAAACTCAGTTTGTTTCATTTCCGCAGCTCTTCCCTGTCTTAGGTCTGTGACTTGCGCTGCGTCACTGGCAAAGCGTGGAAGGAAGCACAGCTGCGCTTCCAGAAGGATGAACGACAAGACAACTCGGAATGCACTTGGTTTTCAAGCCACAGAAAGTCTTCCTGTGCTGGTTTCTCCTGGAATGAGAGTCACTTTCACAGCTACGCCTATAAAAGTGCCCGAAGGAAAAATGAAAAAAGTTTTCTATACTTGAAGGGTTGTGAATACAAACTTACACGAGGTGCCAACACGCTGATTTGAATTCCCATCTCCTGGTGAATTATTCCTCCCCCCATTTCCTTTTTCTCCCCCTAGGCCCCCGCGGTACCAAATCCCAGTACAACAGCGAATCCTCCAGGCCCAGTTTCTCTCCTCTTTCCCCTCTGACCCTCCTCCGATTAATCCGACCGCAGTGTTCACTTCTGTGGCTTAATATTGTGCAACTTCCACGTCTCCTCGCCCTCCTACCCAGCCCCCTCCCCCAAATCCCGGGGCTCCCGCCGCGCGGTGCTACCGCATTACTCATGCATCTCATTCAGGCTTTGCCCGCGTTTATTAAGGGCCCCGCGGCGCAGCCTCTCACTCGCTCTGCGCTCTCCCTCTGCTCTCGGCAGCCTGGCCTCCTCCCGCCCGCCGGCCCAGCGCGGCCCCGGTCTCTCTCCGGCAATGCAGCGCCTTGTGCTTCTCCTCTGGGCTCTCTGGGCTGCCGCGCTGGCCGAAAGCCCGGATGATTACGAGCTCATGTACGTGAACATGGACAACGAGATATTCAACGGACTCCATCCCACCGAAGACCGTAAGCGCCTCCCAACCTGCCCCGCTCCGAGGTCCACGTCCGGGTCTTGGGTCTAAATCGTACGCATGTACTTTGTGGCCAGTGACACAGGCTAAAGGGTATAGTTTCTTTTCCAAAGGTGGGGGATACTCGAGCAGAAGCGAGCGACTTCCAGAGTCGTGTACCTGATAAAGTCGTGACACAGAGCGGGACCCCAGGGAGTCGCCGAGGCGCCTGTGGCCGCGGGAAGGGCAGTGTCACAGGGCTCCGCTCGGTGTGTCCCCGAGGGGGTGGTCTGCGCGTCACCTGCGCGCTGCGCCTCGGCGTCCGACGACCCGTACCCCAGACAAAGCGGGTGCGGGGCCAGCTGTCGCCCGGGGCGCCGGGGAGGGGGTCCCCGGGCCGGGCCGGGCGGGGGTGACGCGCGTGTCCCCGTTGCAGCCACGCCGTGCGACTGCCGCCGGGATCCCTCGGCGTGGGACAAGCTCTTCACCATGCTGGAGGACTCGCAGATGAGGGAGCGCATGCTGCTGCAGGCCGCGGACGACGCGCTCCGCGGGGAGCTGCCGCGGCTGCGGGCGGCGCTGGGCCGGCTCTCGGGCAGCCTGGCGAGGCCGTGCGCGCCCGCGGGCCCCGCGGAGGCCGGGCTGGCGGCGGCGCTGGAGGAGCTGCTGCGGGCGAGCCGCGACGCGAGCCTCCGGCTGGCGCGCCTGGAGGGCGCCGGGGCGCCGCGGCCGGAGCCGGAGGAGGCGGGGCGCGGCCTGGGCGCGGTACTGGAGGAGCTGCGGCGGACGCGAGCCGACCTGCGCGCCGTGCGGGGCTGGGCTGCCCGGCGCTGGCTGCCGGCGGGTAAGGAGCCGCCCGCGGCTTTGTTCCGCGAGGGCGCGGGGGGCGGGCGGGGGCTCCCGGGCCCGGGGACCCGAGGGCGGGCGGGCGCCCGAACTGAGCTCGCAGCCTCCAAACAGACGCCCGGGTCTTGGGACACCCGATCCGACCCGACGCCGCGAGAGCTGCGGGGCCGGAGAGGACCGTGACTCTCCCTGCCCTGCTTCCCTCCGCTAGGGAGTTCCGCGTCCTCTAATTTCGTCCTGCCCCTCACTTGGGGGAGCTCTTGTTTCCCGCGCTATTTCAGAGACCAGAATGATTTTGAGGCCCCTTTCCCAGCCCTTCCTCGGGCTTCTCTAACCTCGTGGAGCCGGAGGCTTGGGTGGAATCTGGTCTGAGATCCCCCGGGTCGCCCGCCTGGGAGGTCGGAGGTGAGCGCCTGGGACGCCCAGGGTAAGAGTCAGGTGCAGGAGCAGAAGCCCGGGGCGAACCCTTGTCTTACCCCAGGAATTCAGAGCTCAGGGCCACATGGGAGAAACTTCAAACTGGATCCAACTGGTCCAAGTCCCCTGTGGCGCTCCGTGGACCTCCAAACAGACTTGGGATTCAGAAACAATGCTTTGTAAAACTGGTAGAACAAATAGAGGCCTCGAAGCAAAGTGATACCTCTTTATAAGTCAAGCTTTCTAAGAAGTGATGTAAAAATACTTTGTGGGTTTAGAAAACTAGCGTCCTACGAAAGAAAATATAATAGACCTTTCATGACCATCTCAGAATCAACTACAAACAGTGCCATCCTTCCCTTTATTCCCACTTTAAAAAAGAAAAACTGTTGGATGAGGTGGGGGAAGACGGATTCATAAGTATCTACAAGAACATGTTTCATTTAAAATTACAGAAACATGCCAGAGTAGTAGTTTTACCTAAATAATTTAAGGACTGTCATTACAGAACGTATTTTCTTGAACGCTATACAAAACCTCAAAGGAGAAAAAGCATAAAATCAAATATAAATTAGATACTCAATGTAAGGGACAGGGGACTAATGATAATTCTGTGGCTATTTGAATGCATGAAATTTTTAGTTTTATAAACCATGCAAAATCATTGTATATATAATTTTCCTGAAAATTGGAAGAATTACCCTAATTTACATCTTCACCTCTGTATATTACACCAGAAGAAAAATGTATTCCCAACTTCTGAAGTGTTAATCCTTAGTACTCGTCAGCTTGGTGGGTAATTTGTCCTCTGGGTCTCCTGCCAGTACCCTCCTGGGTGGGATTCCTTATCCTTCCCTTGTCAGCCTGAGAACCTGGTTTTCATTCTGTTTGGTCTTTGATAATATAATTAGAAAAACCTATTAGTTAAGAGCCATTTCATGAGCGTTTCTGACATTTTAAAGCAGCATCAAGGGCCTTGATCACTGGTCCCCAAAAGAACCCCTCAGCACATTGCCGACATGCAGTTGCACTCCGTGTACATACACAACCAGTACGGAGGGCAGCAAGGTGTCCCCGACACAATCAGGGGTGCTTTGGAATGCAGTCCTGACTGCCTGGGGCTGACTGGCACTGGGGGCCTGTGACTTCGATTGCAACTGGCACCCTCTTGAACACTTGCAACGTTACAGACCAGAATATCTCAAATGCCCGCAGGTATGGTAACCTTGAGGTCCATGATCTTTACTTGTTATCTTATTTTATTCATACATCCACAAAAAATATGCACCTATTAATTTCACTTTTAAAGTCTCATGGAAAAATTAGAAAAACTAGCATTAACATTTTAAGGGAATAATTTCAATTTTCAAGGGTAACAGGACCAACTAGTTTTGTTTTTTGATATTGTCTTTACTGTTATGTGATTTTCTGAAACCCAAAACCTTCTCTGACTAAAGATAAAAGATAAGGTGCAACTTTGCTTAATGCTGTCAGGGCAGAACCTAGCATAGAATCAACTACTTGTAGGAGTGTAATAGTTTGTAACACTTCATGTGGACATTTGGCTCCTGCAAGTTCTGCCTATTTATCATTTAGTGTTTAAATGTTCTGAGAATTTGCTTTTCGACATTCTCCTATGGACTATCTTTATGTTGTTATAAAGTTAGAAGTCTAACACTAAATTAGCTTTTAATATATTTGATAGAAAAAATACATATGTAATGTATATTTTATATCTATATATCTATTTCAAGAGAGAGAAAGTGGGAGAAGAGAGGAGAGGAAGAACCTGCCTGTTACAGATTTGGGCCCAAGAACTTCCCAAAGACACTTAGAAGGCCTAACTCCAGCATCTGTAGGTGCTGGCTGCCTATGTGGCTTTGAAACACAGAGCTGGGAATTTACTGCTCTCAACTTCTAATGCAAAAGGCCCCTCCTTCCAAAGTGCATTTTAGTAGAAATATGTTGTCCAAGTATGCTTGGAAGAAGTCATCCTCTTAAAGGTTTTCTATTACTGCTTAAATAATATTTATAAGCATGTGGACCAATTAAGAACTCTTAGACATAAGCTTGATCTACTCATTTCTTTGTGAATGATATATAATTGTTCCTCATAAACTCTGCATAACAGAAAAGCTTTTATAAACAAGAGTAAAGCTGGGAGAAATTATAGAGCTCATCAAAAGCTATTCAGTATTTATTAGCAGGAAAAAAACCCAACTCTGAATCTTGGCCTCTTAGCCAAATCCAAGATTCTTTTATAAAGAGTCAGTGTAGTGTGCTAGCCTAGGATGTGACCCTGTAGTCAAACTGCCCAAGTAAAACTTGTTTTAAAACTTAACAGCTACTGAAGCACAGTCAAGTTATTTAGCCTTGGTTTTCTCATCTGTAAAATGGAAATAAAATATTTCAAGACTGACATGAGGATGGATTAAAATGACATACAGTGATTAAAACACTATTTGATATATAATGAGTATTCAATAAGCATTAGTCATCATTATATAATGTTGCTTTCTACAAACTTTGCAAAGTTTTCTACAAACTTTGCAAAGTTGCCAAACATCTAAGAACATGTGGTATGTTAAAATGTACTACCCAGTAACATCACTATTGCAGAATTTTGCTTTAAGAAGCATGATGATAATGGCCACATGGAATGGCTAGGTCCTCTGAGTTTCACAGGTTTAAGATTGTAGGAGTCTGGGGAAAGCAAGACGAGGGACACAGCCTGGGCTATAAGTCCTGGGAAATTATAGAATCATTGTCTAAAGTTAACTCATTGGGACTCGACATTTTACAAAAGCAGTGAAGAAGAAAATAAAGTCATTGGGTGGGGGGAGCTATTCAACATTTAAAAATATTATCTTGTGTGGACTAGTTGGCTTTCTTCTATTTCCACACCTACTTGTCTCCTCTGCTGCTTCATTGATTAAGATGCTTATTCTCATTTTCTTCTCTGTAAAGATTAGACCCAAGGACCTTTAAGTCTAAATGTCCTACTACATAGTTATCAGATATAGTTACTGACACGCTTATGGCAGGATAATTCTGAATAATCTGTATTGTTTCTGATATTCTCACTACTCCAGGTTGTGAAACTGCGATTTTATTCCCAATGCGTTCCAAGAAGATTTTTGGAAGTGTGCATCCAGTGAGACCAATGAAGCTTGAGTCTTTTAGTGCCTGTGTTTGGGTCAAAGCCACGGATGTATTAAACAAAACCATCCTGTTCTCCTATGGCACGAAGAGGAATCCGTATGAGATCCAGCTGTATCTCAGCTATCAGTCCATAGTGTTTGTGGTGGGTGGCGAGAAGAACAAACTATTGGCTGATACGGTGATTTCCCTGGGAAAGTGGACCCATCTGTGCAGCACCTGGGATTCCGAGGAAGGGCACATGTCCCTGTGGGCAGATGGAGAACTAGTGGCTACCACGGTGGATATGGCCACAAACCATGTTGTTCCTGAGGGAGGAATCCTGCAGATTGGCCAAGAAAAGAACGGCTGCTGTGTGGGTGGGGGCTTTGATGAAACATTAGCCTTTTCTGGAAGACTCACGGGCTTCAATATCTGGGATCATGTCCTCAGCAAGGAAGAGATAAGAGAGACAGGAGAAGCAGAGTCTTGTCACATCCGGGGAAATGTTGTTGGGTGGGGAGTCACTGAGATCCAGCCACACGGAGGAGCTCAATATGTTTCCTAAGTGTTGTGAAACTCTACTTGAAGCCAAAGAAAGAAACTCACATTTTAAATATATGCCAGTGGGGAAAGTCTGAAAACCTCAATGCATAATAAGAACACTGTGACTAATGAAGGAGAAAGTTGAAATCAATCTTTATTTATCTTGGCGAAATACTAAGTAAATAGTCAAAGGAAAAACATTGCAGAAAGCTTTGGGGGATATTGTTTGTTACTAGACTTTATGCCATAGTGCTTTCAGATTAATGCAGTGTTTCTGTCAGATAAACTCTCAAATATTAAAAAAGACTGTATTCTTGAACAGAAGGATAATTGTTCTACTTTTCTTTGGTTAATTTTGTTTTGGCCAGAGATGACTTTTACATTGGAAGAATCACAAAACAAGGTTTGTTGTCCATCGTTAACTCTTATTGTTATGTACCTTATTATAAAAAATGATGAAAATGTATTTATACTACAAAATGACTTACAAATATATAGGTAGTCTATGTGCCATTATCAAAAGGCACTTTTTGAGAAGATAGTTGTATAAGTTATACTGTAAAGTGGGTTTGTATTAATTTTATTTTTGTAAAGCTCTACTGTAAATAAAATATTTTATAAAACTATCTTGTGCCATCTAATTGTAAATTTGGAACATTTTAAAGCAAATTCATATTTTTCCCTTTTCACCTAAAGTAGACTATTAGTTTTCAGGGACAATTATGTGTGTGTGTGTGTGTGTGTGTGTGTGTATGACTATATATATATATATGACTATATATATATATGACTATATATATATATGACTATATATATATATGACTATATATATATATATATATATATATATATATATATATAGTTAACATTTTAGAAACAAAGACAGGGTTGTCATTAGCTTTGGCCTCAATCATAATTAAGAAATAACTTGCTGAAGTCAGTTCTCCTTGAGTTTTAGTTTTCTCAACTGAGAAGGCCAAGAATTGAGAAACTAATGATCTCTAGGTGTCTTCTACTTTGATGATTCCAATAGTTTATACAACTATTCTGTACTGTTGCAACATCAAACAAACAAATATGTATTATGTGAGTTTGCCAGATACATACAATATCTGGAAGTAAAGATTGAAGACTGTTACTGGGAGATCTAAGAGTTAGTTACTAGGGGGCTGCTGTAAAAGAAATATTAACTCCTGTAAAAGAAAAGAAATAGTAACTCCTGCTCTTATGGTGCACATATATTCCCCCAGAGGAAGAGGACAACCTGTCACACACAAACGTGCCCTAAAGATAGAGCCTGAACAATCACAGGTCATGAAGTTTGGTAAATAGGGCCAGGGGAGTTTGTAATTCACAAACTGAGTGTGCGTAGGTAAGTTACCTGACTCTCCCTCAGGATTTCAGTAAAATAAGGGGATGGGCACTTTGTATCTTTCAACAATAAAATTCTGTGAATCTAATAATTCTAAAAGATGTTCTATCTATCACTGCAACTTTGTCTCATAAAACCAGGCTACTGAATCTTTAAGGAAATTACCTGCAGTTATGAGCTAACAGCCCAGTGTCAGACTTTTGGAAATTACATAATTCTAGGCTGCAGGTACACTGGCCATCTGTAGATTCCCTATATATTGTCTACATGATTTGGGCTCTCAGATAGAAGACAAAGATACTAAACCCAAACTTAGGCAGAGAATTAGGCAGAGAATTATGCTTTTAATTCTTTTACATATTTCAGTATGAGTTGGATCTATGTTAGGGACCCCAGATGGAACTGGCCAAGACAAATATAAATTCATATGCTCAAATTTAAATATAGGGAGATGATGTTTTAAAACTAGTAATTGCATCTTGAGGGGGAAAAATAGAGGATCAAACCCAATTCTTGGGTTATACAAGCAGAAATTTCATGTGCTACAGCAGCTGGTCTGGACAGTGTTCCAAGGATTTGTGATTTGTCCAAAGACATTCTACATAATTTTGGGGGAAAATTTTTTCATAATTAAAGTATGACTATAGCTTTTTAAGGCTCAATGTCACCTTGCCCATGTGCTAGCTCTAGCATGGAGAAACATAACGCCATTTTGCCTCTGGTCATAAATTGAAGCCTCAATGGTCCCGAACTGTGATGCTCAAGGGCAACAGTATATGAACTGAAGACATCCTGGTTCTTCAAGAGAATAAAAAAGGAGAAAGGCTTCACCTAGGACGAAGGACAACTTCTTTACAGCTACCATTGTAAGAATGCTCTCCTTCCCCCCATCAGCATAAAGTCTTCATCAGCATAGGATTACAGCAGCCCCCTAAGTAACCTCATACTCCCTCCAATTATTTTGTGTGCCCAGTAAATAATGGCTAACTGGGGAGTGTCTTTGTCTTTGTCCGCCCTGAAGCACTGCCATCCTCCCATCCCGACCAGTTCTTTGAAATTACACAAGTCTCTATTGTCTTTCTTTCTTTTAGCTCTTGCAATGCCCTTTTCTAGGACGTCAAGATTGATCTTCTTCTGACGGTGTTTGTTTCCTAGTATCCATTGCCCCTTTTTTCCTAAGTAACAGGGTTCTAGTTCTAGGGGCACATATGGCCACTCAAAATAAAATCTATATTTTTCAGCATTACTTATAGATGTGGGCATATGAGTAAATTGAAATAATGTATGTGATTTTTATTCCTCCTTTGTCTGATTGGAATTTCATAAGTGATTTCAGTGACTATCTTGAACGTGGTATTTCATGCAATAATATAATAGATGCCTGGATTTCTGATGATTGTGAAACTGTCTAATATGCCTTACCCGCCTAGCTCTGAATTTCTTTTACATGAGAGAAAATATATTTCTATTTTCTTTAATCCATTATTGGCTGATCATCTAATTTAATCCTGACCCAGTGGTATAATTTTCTTAAACGTATTGGGGTTCAAACCCAAGGTCTTCAGTATGCTACGCAAGCAGCACTCAACACTGTATCTTCAGCCCTGAGAGGTTTTTTTTTTTTGAGACAGGGTCTTGCTTTTTAGTTCAGGCTGGCCCTGAGCTCACTACGTAGCCCAGGCAAGCCTCGAACTCAGCAATCCTCCTGTCTCTGCCTCCCAAGTGCTGGGATTACAGGCATGAGCCACCATGCCCGGCACTGTGGTATGCAGTATTGATTGTTGGTGGGCATGAGTCTCCACGCCCAGCATTGTATGTGGTTACTGGGGATCGAACCCAGGACCTTGTGCTTGCGAGGCAGGTGCCGGAACCACTGAACTAACCCTCCGGCCCTGAGTGGTTTTTTTAGAATTAAAAAGACCAGGGCTGGGAATTTAGCTCAGTTGTTCATGTACCAGCCTCACAAGCCCAAGGTCCAGAGTTTGATCGCCAGT
The DNA here is from genome assembly GCA_004025085.1 of Thryonomys swinderianus. NCBI lineage: Eukaryota > Metazoa > Chordata > Mammalia > Rodentia > Thryonomyidae > Thryonomys > Thryonomys swinderianus. The sequence goes on along the minus strand of PVIC010048500.1, from coordinate 781 downwards.
ACCAAAATATAAATAAGTAAACTAAAATTAAAAAGACCGTATACTTTACTCAGAAAATACATTTTACAAGTTCTCAAGAAGTTGGATATTTAACTTTTTGCTTACTACCAGCACTGACTGGATTTTAGAATATATAGATGTTAGCAAAAGCAAGAAGCAACAAATGTATTAAACATAAAAATGTCAAAGAATATCAGCACGCTAGCTTAGTGTAGCACATTGGCATACAGTTCCATTCATCAGTATTATGGAGGGAACCATCATAATACAGCATAGTCAACTAGTTATAGAAGATAACTTAATTATTAAAAGGAAAATAAGCATAATGAATATATAATATACTACATGTATGTCCATATAAGAATATTACTCGTGAGGACTCCATTACTTGTGTGACCAACTGTCCTGGCTTTCTTCGGACTGATTTGGCCATAGCAAAGTTCTATGACCAAGAATCCCAAGTCGAAACAAATTGGTCACATTAGTCTGTATACATCTCCAATAGAAAAACATTTTTTTGGAGAGAAAATATATAAACAAAATCAGTTGACATTTTCCTTGTCTATTATCATATAAGTTGGCTTTTAAGAATTAGTTTCTTGGGCTGGAGGGTTAGCTCAGTGGTTCCGGTGCCTGCCTCGCAAGTGCAAGGTCCTGAGTTCAATCCCCGGTAACCACATAGAATGCTGGGCGTGGAGACAGCCCACCAACAATCAACACCACATACTACAATGCCGGACGTGGTGGCTCACGCCTGTAATCCCAGCACTCGGGAGGCAGG
>PVIC010048499.1:0-13491 GCA_004025085.1 Thryonomys swinderianus | reverse complement strand
AAATTCTTTTGGGTATATTCCTAGCAGGGGTATAGCAGGGTCAAATGGGACCTGTAGTCCTAGTTTTCTGAGAAATCTCCACACGGATCTCCACAATGGTTGCACAAGTCTGCAATCCCACCAACAGTGGAGAAGGGTTCCTTTCTCCCCACAGCCACGCCAGCATTTATCGTTGGTTGACTTTGTGATCGCAGCCATTTGAAAACAACATTGAGATTCCACCTCACTCCACAAAGAATGGCTGCGATCACAAAGTCAACCAACGATAAATGTAACAATCTCTTAACCCAAGCTTCTTAGTGTCTCCCAAGTGCTACTGAAGAGTTTAAGAATTTTTTAAAAAAATTTTGTGATATAGGTATATTTTACATACACATCATGATCACATTCAACATTGAGAGTTCATACCAGCATATGACACGACTTAATCCTTATTTTTCCCCATTCCCCTGTCCACCCAACAACCTCTCACCCCATACGTACATAAGTTTGGTTCCTTTTTTTTTTTTTTTTTACCAGCACAATTTTTTCTTTCCCCTTGTTATCCCTACCACCATTTCCCTTAGGATATTTCCTATTTTACAGTGTCTATTATACATTCTAGGACTTGTTTACATTTTCAGTTTCTCATACCAGAGAAAAGATATGTTATTTACACATCTGTGATCTATTGATTTCACTTATGAATATGTGCTCAAGCCATGTCCATTTGCACGTAAACGACTCAAACTTATTGTTCTTTTGCAGAGTAATATTCCATTTTATTTTTAAAAACTCATTTTTTTTCCTTTTTGAGACAGGGTCTCGCTTTGTAGTTCAGGCTGGCTCTGAGCTCACTATGTAGCCCAGGCAAGCCTCGAACTCAGCAATCCTCCTGCCCCTGCCTCCCGAGTGCTGGGATTACAGGCGTGAGCCACCATGCCTGGCTAAAAAACTCATTTTTATCTAGTCTCCAGAAGGTGGACATTTGGGTTGTTCTCAAGACTTAGTTGTCACAAACTGAGCAGCTATAAACATGGGTGCACATATGTCATTATGATATGAGTCTTTTTAACTCTTTCCTGTGTATTCCTAGCAGGGGAAGAGCAGAGTCAAATGAGAACTCTAATCTTAGTTTTCTGAGGAATCTCCACAGATATCCATAGTGGTTGTAGCAGTGTACATTCCCATCAACAGTGGAGTGGGGGTTCCTTTCTCCCCATCACCTCACTAGCATTTGTTGCTGGCTAATTTTTAGATAGCACCATTCTTTGTGGAGTGAGATGAAATCTGAGTTGTTTTCATCTGCATCTCTCGAATGGCCAGTGATGCTGAGCATTTCTTCATGTGCTTCTTGGCTGCTTTTACTTTTTCCTCTGAAATGTGTCTGTTCATTTCAGATGCCCATTTTTGAATTGGGTCTTTAAATTTGGGGGGTTGTATTTTTTTTTAGAGCTTAAGAATTTAATGACCACTTGAGAAAGTAAAAATTTTAAGACATTAATTAGAAAATTGAGTTTTTCTACTTAACAGTAGATTTCTACTTTTTCAAAAGACATTTGAATGAAGTTCAGGACTTAAGATAAGTATAGCTAAACTATTCAAAGAATATTTTTTTTTGAGACTGAGTCTTGCTTTGTATTTCAGGCAGGCTCTGAACTCACTGTGTAGCCCAGGCAAGCCTCAACCTCACAGCAGTCCTCCTGCCTCTGCCTCTGCCTCCTGAGTGCTGGGATTACAGGTGTGAGCCACCATGCCCAGAACTGTGGTATGTAGTATTGTGGATCACTCAGGACCTTGTACTTGCCAGACAGATGCCAGAACCACTGAGCTAAATCCCTGGCCCCAAGGAATAATTCTTGTGTTATAGTGATTCATATTAAGAAAAAATAGTAAATTATTTGCATACTTAACAAATATCAAGAGAACTAAAGGCTGTATATATACATATATATTTCCTTAATTGAAGTGGAAGGTATTTCTAAATTACTCATTACTGAAAGAGAAAGAGACAAGCTCTTCTTACATTTTGTATTTTATGTACAAATTTCATTTCATCCATGTTACTTGTTTCTGGATTCTTTCCAGAGAAACCTATCATTAAAATCTCCAGTTATAGAGCTAGTTACAAAGAGAGAGTTTGATGAAACTATAGACAATTGGTCTTTAAAAAGTACCCATATGGCTACATGTAAATTAGCAGAATTTCATAAATTTTTGACAAGGAAGTTTGACTTTTATGAGTATACTGTTAACACCAATATGAGAAACTCCTTTTCCATAAAAATGAAAACTATATTTTACTATACTAAGGCTCTTAATTATTTAAAAGGATTGAAAAGGCAAAATGAGAATTTATCTTGTTAAAGTATGTTTGTACATTTTGCAAATATAATGTTTAACATATTTTTAAATCATATATTTATTATTGTGAGCATGACATAACCAAAAAGAACTATTTTAAAAAATGGTGGCCTAGCTTATTTAACTGATTTAAATGTTTTCACTTGCCTGAACTCTTTTAAAAAATTATGCAAAAGTAAATTAAATACAATATACAAATTTACTACCAATAACATTGTCAGAATATTTGTTAAGAGTCATACTTTGTAAATGAGAACATTTAAAATGTATTCACTTAGGGTTGGATATGCAACTCAGTGGTGTAGTACATGCCTGGCAAGCACAAGACTCTGAGTTTGATACCTTGTAACAACATAAGAAACCTCAAAAACCTACCCAGTCACTTAGTAATTTCCTTTGATGTCACTGTTTTTTTTTGTTGTTGTTTTTTGTGTTTTTTTTTGAGATAGTATCTCACTATGTAGCTCAGGATATCCTTGAACTTACTATGTAGCTCAGTAGATGAGTAAAAAAAAAAAAAATGAAGGATGATAGGAAACATAAATTAGGCTTTTGGAAGTGGGGAATTGGACCAAGGTATGTGGAGGAAAGTAAAAAGATTTAAAATTATTGATCCCTCAATTGTTCAAAACAAACATATACCAATTCCGGAAAACAAGCATTACAATCCTGCATTATTAACATGTACTAATGAAAAAATGTTAAAGGTGGATGGGAACATCTGTTTTCTTTGAATTCTATATTTATCTCCTTAAGTCATAATGAGAAAGTGTAAACATCAGCAAGGCTTCATTTACAAGGGCATTATAAATTAAGTATATGTGTTTAGAATGCCTGGGCATTTCCACATTAAGAATTTTCTCAGATTCCCACTTGATAAAACTTATTATATAAATGAGCCCTGTGTATTGACTATTTTAAACAATTCAGAAAATATGTTCTTAACTCATATTTTAAAATAATAATATTTTTATTAAATGAAGGAATACCTAAGAATGTCAAAGAATCAACAATGAGATTATATTAAACTAAAAAGCTCTTGCATAGCAAAGGAGACAGTCAACATTGAAGAGATACACAGGGACTAGAAAAAAAACTTTTCCAGGTGCTGTTCTGATAACTCACTGATTTCTAGAATGCATAAAAACTCAAAAAATTTAACTCCAATAAACAAATGACCTAATCAAATAAAGGGCAAATGAATAGGCACCTCTCAGAGGGGCAAATGGCCAGTAAGTAATACATGAAAAAGAAATTCAGCATATTTAACCATTAGAAAAAGGCAAAACAAAACAACTCTGATATTTCAACTTACTCCAGTAAGATTATTTATCATCAAGAACACCTAAAATAACAAACACTGGTGAGGATGCGAGGAAAAAGAAACCCTTCTTTTTCTCACTTAAAAACAATGTTTATTTTTGTATCTCCTTATAAAAGTACAATTTTCTCACTGTAGAGTATCTGAACCATTCTTCAAAGTATATAGAATGAAATACAAATTGTCCACATTCACTTCCTCCTTATATAATCATTGTTAAAGTTTTTTTTTTTTCTTTTAAGGAATCCTTCTACACTGTTGGTAGGAATGTAAACTAGTATAGCTCCTAAGGAAATCAGTATGATGATTACTCAAAAAACTAAAAATAGAAATTTCATTTGGGTTTGTTATATCTCTCCTGGGTATTTCACTAAAAGAGTTAGATCATGATGCTATAGTGATCCATGCAGCCTCATGTTTATAACCATACAATTCCTAATAGCTAAGTTATGGAAACAGTCCAAATGCCCATCAGGAGTCAAGTGGATAAAGAAAATGTGGCATATATCACAGTGGAGTACTATTCAGCTATAAAGAATGATAAATTGAGTCATTTGTAAGAAAACGAATGGATCATGAGACTAAAATGTCAAATGAAGTCAGATAGAGAAGATTAAATATCACATGCTTTCTCTAACATAAGAAAGACAAAACATGAGTCAATAACAAAATCAAGGAGAAATCATAGAAAAGAAGGAGGTAGACTTTTGTGAATGGGGAGGGGATTAGGGAAGGGAGAGAAAAAGGAGGGAAGAATGAGGATTAAAAATGATGAAGATATGCTTATACATACATAAATATATGTTTTACTCCAATTCCTCAAAATAAATGTAATTATTATGGATTGCAAACATAGCCCAATGTTAAAGAAATCTTCACCAAAAGACAAAAATCTTTTAAAGAAAGATTTGACAAGTTGGTTAACTCATAGCAATGTTTGAAGTTTTTTCATTTTCTTTCTCTCATCCTGCTAGGCATAGCCTCTAGGTTTTAACTTCAAGGACCTGTGGGCTTTGCACAGTGAGAATGTTTGTTGTTTGTTTCTGCAAGACCAACTGAGGGTTTTCAACTAAACTTCAAAGTTGACAATCTTTTTTGTTCAATTCACAGGAGGAGTAAATTAAGTTAATATTTGAGAATTTCTGCCTTCCACATCCACTTGTAAATTGTTTTCATACTGTATGTGAGAAGGGGTAGCAGATGACAAAATGATTGGAGTCTCAAGAAGTGCACACTAGTGGAGCAATTTAAAATTGTTTCTCTGCACATGTGTGGTTGTATAAACCATGTATAATGTCATATTTACTTTGAAAGAAGATATGTCAGAATTTCATAGTATTTTTCAAAGGCTATTTATTCTCAAACACTTACCTAGCAACTGACCACACTAGCAAACTCTCCTCAAAGAGACATAAACTAAAATTTACTCTGAACATACTTTGTTCTAGGCATTAAAAAAATTGCCACTAGACATTTTATTATGGATTTCATTTTTATAAGTACAGAAGACATAGGTGCTTACAAATGTAAAACAAAATTAGATAATTCATCAAGGTTCTTTTTGTGTGTGTGTGTAAGTGTGTGAGACAGGGTCTTTCTTTGTAGTTCAGGTTGGCCCTGAGCTCACTATGGAGCCTAGGCAAACCTTGAACTCAGCAATCCTCTGGTCTTTGCCTCCCATGTGCTGGGATTACAGGCATGAGCCACCACGCCTGGCACTGTGGTATGTAGTATTGATGGCTGGTGGGTGTGAGTCACCACACCCAGCATTGTATGTGGTTACCGGGATCAAACTCAGGGCCTTGCACTTGCGAGGCAGGCACCGGAACCACTGAGCTAAATCTCTGGCCCCAAGGTTCTTTCTTCATAACTAATTTCAAAAAGAAGGCATTTTTAATCATATCAGTTTAAAGTATCACTCATGTAGAATTAAATTTTGCTATTATCTAAAAATTCCAAAGTATGAATTTGAATTTGAGAAAATGAAATTTTTTTTTCTATTTATTCATGCATACTAAAAGTGCAGTGTCATCTGCTTTGCATAATAAAATAAATCTGTCCAATATGATGACAAAGCTTCTGTGTGACACTTCTTCATCTCATAGTTCAAAGCATTTCACATTCAAGAGGAGTGGAACATTCCACTCTACTCTGGAAGGTAGAGGAAAGGATCTCAAGTTTGAGCCCAGCTTGGGCAATTTAGGGGTTAATGAGATCCTGTCTCAAAATAAAGCAAAGTATGTATACTTCAGTGTAAAAGCCCTAGATTGAATCTCTAGTACTGCCAAAAAAGAAAAAAAAAATTCACATAATCGTAATTTGTAGAAATACAATGACTATAAAACATTATGCAGGTATTTGTCATATTTTGGGAATTATATGGACATACTGAGTCTGCAGAAAGTCACCTGGGCAAATGTGTGAATTCAATCTACTCTATTCGACATCCTAATTAGGTGAAATATATTCAATCTTAAAATGTAGCAAATTCTGTCTTTTGCAATAACATGGATGAATCTGGAAGACATTATACTAAGTGAAATAAGTCAACCAAAGAAAGACAAATACTGCATGATCTCATTTATATGTGGGAATTGTAACAAGTTGAATTCATAGGAACAGAGAATAGGAAGATTGTTGCCAGGAGTTGGATGACAGAATAGCTGGGAGACATTGGCTAAAGGATATAAAATTTCATTTAGATTACAAGAATAAGTTCAAGCTATCTATTGTTCAAAATGACCATAGTTAATGATAAATTTACTGTATACTTGAAATTGCTAAGAGCATAGATTATAAGTGTTCTTGCCACAGATAAATAAGAATAGGAGACATTGTTAAAAATAGCAGTATGTTGGCTAATAAGAAAAAAGTAAATTGGTGACCCAATTATGAGAAAATTTTCAACAGTTCCTTTTAATTTGAAATGTTTATGTTCATTTTCCTCAACCAGTTCTTTGATATAGGTTCAAAGGATTCTCTCTGAGGATAGTTCCACAATTGGTATATTGCATGTTTTCCAATAAACCATACTAATAAACTTAAAAAACTAATAATACTACTAGCATTTTATCACTAAACATATTTACTATGAAAGGTTTTGATATATACTGTGAATTAGATTAAGATATACTTTTCTATTTATTGCTAGGCTAGAACATTTTAGGTTATAAATTTTGCATCTATTAAATCTGTTTCTAAGATAATAATACATTTTCTTCTTTATTTATTTATTGAGTTGAATTATATTAATGGATTTTTCTAAAGTAACCCAACCTTGTGAAACAGGATTTTTAAATAGACTGATTTCAGTCTCAGTTTTGGCTGAGGCCCCAAGATAATAAATAATACATTCCACTGTGAGGTGTTAGACCACCATGCTGGTCCTGTAAAGGAGGCAGTTACAAACTGGCTTGTGACCCTTAGCTGACTAGCAATCATCACATATAAAAGGAAATGGTGAAACCAAGAAAAGTCCTGAAAATTAGGAGAGAAGTTAGAAGAAAGCTGTAGGCATTCTGTGAGTTTGAAGTTTTCCCAGTGGAAAGACGGGAGCAAGACTAGAGTTCACCATAAGTCTAGAGAAAGGAGATTCAGAGTAACCAATCACCTGAGGGCAGACCACTTACCACTCAGATCTCAGTAGACACAGTACATTAGTTTTCCAGTCTACTGGAAAGACTTCAAGGATAGGAAGTCTCACAAAAGCCCAGAAGAGTATCTCACAGAAAAAAATAAATAAAAACTGGTTTTATGCATCAGTTATGTCCAAGCAACACTGATGTTGGTTAATGCAGAGTTAATGAAGCAAGAGCTTACTTGTCTTCCTCCTCTCAGTTATCCCTCCTTCTGGTGCAATTTTAAAGGGATCAGAAACCTCCAGAAGTAAAATGGCCACAAAAGGTTAGAAAAACTCTGTAGAGAAAGTGAGAAGGAACTGGGCCCTTTCTCTTTCTCGCTTTAGCTACTCAACCTGTAGTAACCCTGACATGAGATTGAACTTTAAAGAAATATTTAAGCTTTGGTTTTTACTGATACATTAATTAAACCAAAACTGTTCTGTGACAAAACATAACCAAAATATACAAAAGTCATGGCAACTCTCTTAGTTCTAATCCAAGGAAGAGAAGATTTAATCCCACAGAGTGGGCATGAACAAGCTATAGAGAAATCAAGGTTGTTTTCTGATCATACTAGATGAGTCCTGAAATAAGTCCTCCAATTTACTAGTTAAACTTTTATTCTTGCTTTAAATCTAATCTCATTGTTACATTTTTAAAACATTAAAATTCAACCATCCTAAGTAAAGTATCTTTGATAATTACTAATATTAATTATTTTCAGGATATTTATCTTTATATTTGTAATAGCAAGTTTTCTTTCTTGAAATCCTTCTGTTTTGTTTTGGTAACCAAGACCATATGGTATTTAATAAAATAATTGAATGTTTCCTCATTTTCTATTGTCTAGGGAGTCTATGGAATATTGAAACTTTATGTTGCTTAAATATTTGCTAGAATTCACCCATGAATTCATTTAAACCTAGTGTTTGTGCTTATGTGGGAGTGAATTTTTAGCTAGTGACTCAGATTCTTAAATGATTATTTACTCAGGTTTTCCGTCTAGTCAGTTTCAATAAATTATATTTTTCTAGGGAATTGCCTGTTTTGTCCTTTGAGAACAAGAGCCTAAAGTCAATCATGAGGTCTCTTATGCTTTTAAACTCTTATGTTTTGTAACATTTTTATTCCTAAAACTGTTTAATTGTGCCTTTTTTAGTTTTAAATTTTTATTCTAGTGAAGCTTTAAGACTTATTATGTACTGTACTGCAAATACGTACTAATAAAGAACAAAAATGAAAATGAAAAGAAATAATATAGAGCAAGCAAGCCAGTTTCCTAATGGTAACGTCCTGTAAAACTGTGGTACCCTATCCCAATCAGGACTCTGGTATTGTGATCTGGTCTGTTTAGATTTTATCAGCTTACATACATTCTTGATGGTACATGCATATGTGTATTTAGTTCTATGTAATTTTATAACTCATGTGTATTTATGGATCCAAGACCAGAATAGAGATATAGAAAAGTTCCATCAGCACAAAAACATCTCATGTTACTCTCTAATTACTGCACCTACTTTCCTCATAGGCTTTAATAGCTGGCAGTCACTAATGTGTTGTTAACATGTATAACTGTCATTTTAAGGATGTAAGCCCTTTGAGATTGGCTTTTTCTACTCAGCATAACAATCTGAATATCCAATCAAGTTGTTACATGTATAGTAGATTATTTATTTTTACTGCAGAGCAGTGCTCCATAGTATGCATGAACCACAGTTTAAGCACTGGACATGAAGAATATCTGGATGGCTCCTCTTAGTTATATTCTCATTGTTAAGACATAATGCTCAACACGCACAACTATGAGGGAGAAAGCTTTAGTCTGGCTGACAGGTTGTGGGGTTTTCAACTGAAGCTGGCTCCAAGGCAGGGTGGTGTGGTAGAGGGGCATCACAGAAGAGAAATAGCTCACAGCCTCATAGCATGGCAGCAGGAAGCAGAGGCAGAGATCAAGGGAGGAGGGAAGTGACAGACCCTTCCAAGCCATGCCCTCACTGGTCCCCCTTCTCTGACCACATTTTACCTCCCAACATCACATTTAGCTATAAGTTCATTAGTAGGCTTATCAAATATCATGTCCCATAATCCAATTACCTCCTCAAAACCCCACTTAAAAGTATGCAAGGCTTTGGGGGGGCATCTAGATGTAAACTATAACAAGGCCATTATGAACAAAGCTGCTATAAACATTTGTGCACATTTATTATTTATTTATTGTGATACCAAAGATTGAACCCAAGCCTTTATGCTTCCAAGATAGGCATGGTACCACTTGAGCTAAATGCCCAGCCCCTGTGCATACCTTTTAAAAAAATAAAATTAAATTTCCATTTATCTGAGATAAATACCCAAAAGTATAGTTACTAAGTTTTATGGTTTATGTAAGTTTAACTTCTATAAAACACTCACATTTTTTCTAGACTAGCCAATCCATTTTAGAGTACTAACAATATATAATTGATTCATTTCTTGTCATACCAACCACATCTAGAGGTTTAACTTTAAGACATTCTGATACAGTGAAAGGATATCATTTTGTGATTGTCATTTGCACATCTCTAATGGATAATGAAGTTGCACATCTCTAATGGATAATGAAGTTGCACCTCTTTCCTACATTTATTTGTCACCTGTGTATTTTCTTCAGTAAAATGTATCTTATCACAATTTTCTAATTGGATTATTTGGTTTTTATAATTGAGTCCTGACAGTTAATTAAACATTTTAAATACTTGTTCACTATTTTATCTATAGTCTGGAACTATTTTTACTTTCTAGTTTGTATTTTCATCCCTTTGCCATAGAAAATTTTAGTTTTGAGGAGGTTAAATTTACCAATTTTCTCTTTTATAGATCATGTTTTTGGTGTCGAGTCTAAAAGTCTTCGCCTAGCCTCAGATTTCAAAGATTCTCTCCTATGTTTATTTCTGAAAAAAATTTAGCTTTGGAATTTACATTTAAGTCTGTGGTCCATTTGAAATTAATCTTTGTAAAAAGTTAGTTTTCGATCAAGTTTCGTGCTTTAGTTCTCCCTGTGGATGTCCAGCTGACCCAGAACTACTTGATGAAAAGACTCTTCTTTTGACTCGGTGTGGTGTCCTTGTCAAAAATTAAAAATCAGAAGGACATATGTACAAATCTGTTTCTGTGTTTTCTATTTGTTTTTTGAGACAGGGTCTAGCTTTGTAGTTCAGGCTGGCCCTGAGCTCACTATGTAGCCCAGGCAAGCCTCGAACTCAGCAATCCTCCTGGCTCTGCTTCCCGAGTACTGGGATTACAGGCGTGAGCCACCACGCCTGGCCTGTGTTCTCTATTTTGTCCCAGTAATCTGTATGTCTATCCCTCCACCAATACCATAGTATCTTCATTGCCACTGATTTTTGGTAATTCTTAAATTCATTAGAATAATTCCTCCCACTTTATTCACCATTTTAGTATGAGAAATATGTACATTAGAAGAATGAATGTTAGAAATCAGGAGATAGAATAACTCTTTTAGCTGGGGAAAGAAGAATAAAATATATGTTTTGCACTACCCAAAAAGGTTGGGTTGGATCTCCAAATTACCTGGTATGAGGAAATCTCTTGACACCAATCTGCTTCAATTATATTAAACCAAGAGCACTGGAAATGCATTCAACGGCTACGGTTATGCTTTATATCAGTTTCATGATAACTATAAGACAAAGTATAACCTACCTGCAAATGATAGAACATAGAATCAAAACAGAGCTATAGAAAATAATCAAATCACAAGAGAGACAAGAGAGGGAGAAAGAACAAAAGATATACAAAACAACCAGAAAACAATTAAGGAAATGGCAACAGTTATTTCTTTATCTATTAATAGCAATTTTGAATGTAAATGGATTAAATTCAGCAACCAAAAACACAAAGTGACTAAGTGAATTTAAAAATAACAGAATATAGTACATGGTGAAAGAGATAGGTCTAGCTTTAGTTTTTTGCAGGGTAAAGCACAGTTTTTCCAGCACCATTTGGTTAAAAAGCCTGTCTTTCCTCCATTGGGGATGTTTGGCTCTTTTGTCAAAGATAAGATACCTTAGTGTATCTGGAGTTGTTTCTGGATCTTCTAATCTATTCCACTAGTCCTCAGGTCTGGTTCTTTGCCAGAACTATGCAGTTTTTATCACAGTGGCTTTTTTTTTTGTACTGGTGATCAAACGCAGGCCCTTGTCCATCCAAGGTTGGCACGGTATCACTTGAGCTAAATCCCCAGCCCCTTATAGTACAGTTTCAAGTTGGGGATTGTGATACCCCTGCTTAGAATTGTTTTTGCTATTCTAGGTCTCTTGTGGTTCCAGATGAATTTTTGGATTATTTTCTCTAGCTCTGTGAAGTATGGTGTTGGGATTTCAGTTGGATTGCACTGAATCTGTATAGTAGTCATGGGAGTATAGCCATTTAGACGATGTTGGTTCTCCCTACTCAGGAACAGGGATGTCTTTCCATTTTCTGATATCCTCTTCTATCTCCTCTTTCAGAGTAGAGGTCTTTCACTGAAATCACAATGGATTCAAGACTTAAACATTAAAACAGAAACAACCTGCTGCAAAACAGGTTAGGTAAAACTCTTGGAGACACTGGCTTAGGGTGGGACGTTATGAACAAAACCTCTATAGCATGAGAACTAGCAGAAAGAATCAACAAATGGGATCTCATCCTACTAAAAAGCTTCTGCACAGCAAAAGAAACCACTGGCACCACTAAAAGACAACCAATAACATGGGAAAAAATCTTTATTAGCTGTTTGTCAGACAAAGGGCTACTATCTATACTATATAAATGACTTAATCAGTACCCCCGAGTTTAAAGACCCAATTCAAAAATGGGCATCTGAAATGAACAGACACCCATGTTTATAGCAGCTCAGTATGTAATAGCCCAATCTTGGAAACAACCCAGATAGATGTCCATCAACTGGAGACTGGATAAGGAAGATGTGGGTTTTTAAAAAATAAAATGGAATATTACTCTGCCATAAAGAATGGCAAGTTTCATTCATTTATGTGCAAATGGATACACATTGAGGGCACACTAATAAGTGAAATAAATAGATCCCAGATATGTAAATACCATATCTTTTGTTTGGTATGAGAATCTTTAGATGTAAATGAATTCTAGAATGTATGGTAGATTTTGTAAAATTGGATGTATTCAAAGGGAATGTGATGGGGAAAGTAATGAGGGGAAAGAATAAGTATGATTTGTAAAAAGAAGAAATAGCATGTGTATAAGGGGAGGGGGTAGTGGGAGGGTAGGGATATGGGGACAAATGAGAATTAACTTCTGTCATATACTGGTACAAATCCCCAATGTTGAGTGTGATTGTGAGCTGTATATAACATGTACCAATAAAGAATTCAATTAAAAAATAATAGCCGGGCGTGGTGGCTCGCGCCTGTAATCCCAGCACTCTGGAGGCAGAGACAGGAGGATTGCTGAGTTCAAGGCTTGCCTGGGCTATGTAGTGAGCTCAGAGCTAGCCTGAACTACAAAGCGAGACCCTGTCTCAAACACACACACACACACACACACACACACACACACACACACACACACACAAAACAAAAAGAAAACCAGAATATAACTGTGTGTTGACTATGAGAAGCTAATTTAAAAGCTTTAGAGGCACAAACAGTCTGAAAGTGATAGAAGCTAATTTGTGCAAATGGAAGCCACAAGAAAGTGGAGGTGACTATATTTGTAACTAATAAAGTAGATCTCAAGTCAAAAATTGTCACAAAAGGGCCGGAGGGTTGGCTCAGTGGTTCCAGCGCCTGCCTCGCAAGCGCAAGGTCCTGAGTTCGATCCCCGGTGAGCACATACCATGTTGAAGGTGGAGACTCACACCCACCAACAATCAACCAGCAATCAGCACCACATTCCACAGTGCTGGGCGTGGTGGCTCGCGCCTGTCATCCCAGCACTTGGGAGGCAGTGACAGGAGGATTGCTGAGTTCGAGGCTTGCCTGGGCTACACAGTGAGCTCAGAGCCAGCCTGAACTACAAAGCGAGACCCTGTCTCAAAAAAAAAAAAAATTGTCACAAGAGAAAAGAGGGCCATTATTTAGTAATGAAGAAGTTAATTCATTAAGAGAATATACTAACTATATAGCTAACATTCAACACCCAAAAGCATAAAGCAAATATCAATGGACATGAAAGGAGAAATACTCACTA
>PVIC010048498.1:0-13471 GCA_004025085.1 Thryonomys swinderianus | reverse complement strand
TTTTCACTGGTGTACCTGACTTTCTACATCGGTAAGGCAGACACTAATAAGCATATGCTGTTCTCAAAGTATAAAAATCTTGATTTTTGTCTTTGTCTTGATTTCAGTTACTTTTCCTCAATAATGTCTCCTTTTGTGGTCTGTCCATGTGCCTTGTCATACTATGTTACTGTCATCTGCCTCTCTCTTCTGTTGTCTTTGCACCTTTTTTATTGTCACTTAGTGCCCTGTCCTCTCTGCATTCGTCTTTCCTTCCCTTTGAGCTCTACCCTTCAATCTCACAGGTAATCACTGGGCGTTCTCTAGAAGAGGAAGAAGGCCTGAGCTCTTCCTGTGCTGCGCCTGAGCAGTTCATCTGTGAAGTGAGAAAGTTCTCAGAGATGCTCCTAAGGGCTTTTCAGCTTAGCAGGCTTTAATTGAATTGGTCATAACCTGAGGAGGCGGTTGAAGTGGTGTCCTTTTCTGAAACTCTAAGCAGGAAAGGAGAGGGAGAAATAGGACATGTTTATATCTGGAAGAGAGACAACAAAATGCAATAATTATAAGAGTAAGAGTGCCCGTCACTGGTGGACTTTCAGCTAGTAAAATTGGGAGTTAAAATGTTTATTGGCCGGAGGAAGGTCCCCAAGAGCCACAGTAACTACGGCCAAATTGTCAGGTTTATTTTCTTTTGATCTCATCTCTTGAGGTGCCATAACTTCCATCCCTTAAAGACCCTCAGAGTTAGTTATTCCTCTTTTCATCTTCAGGTATTTAAAAGCCCGGCTTCTTCTTCAGACACATTGTCGTGGCAGAGGGAGAGGGTTGCTCGTTGTTGGAATCAGTAAAATTACAGAAAACATTGACTGGAGACTCATTTCCTTCTTTTTTTCTCCTGTGAAGCTTTTATGGATGCCTTAAATCTCTGTAAACATTAATCTCTCTATTCTCTCTCAGACTCCAGCTTCCTTGAGGTGAAGTTGACCTCTTTGTTTCCTCTTCTCTCAGCCAAGCTTGGAGGCCTGATAGTAACTGACCACATGTTGGCTGAGTAAACTGATGATTAGACTTTGAAGAGTTTTGGAGTTAGGCTGTCTTGTGTTCAAACCTAGTCTCCTCAGTGTATTAGCCATTGACATTGGGTAATTAACCTCACTAAGCTTAAGTGTTTTCATCTGTGAAAGTGGCCAATCACATCTAATTTGGAGGGGGTATTATTTAGAGGCAGCCGTTAACGAGCTAATGTGTGTTTGTGAATTGCCTGTGCTCTGGTGAGCTGTGGGTTTATAGGTCCTGTGGGTGTGCAGGAGCTGATTATGTACATTTCTTTCTAACTCTATATTCATGGTCATGAAACAGCCATGGTGGGAAGATAGTGGAAGACACTAAAAATCAGGGGGAACCCCCCCATACACACCTAGACAGCTTGTTTAAAACATTTTCCAGAACATCACTGGGTTCAAAGTATGGCAGTTAAATAACATCGATTCCTTTCCCTTTCCTTCTTAAAAAATGGAGTTGTTACCAGTCAGGGCTTGGCATCCTCTAAGACATTTGCCTACAGGTGTGAGTTAAGAACAGAGTGGGAAGATGGGTTCCTTAGAATTTCCACATTAGAAGGCTCCCAGTCCTGACATACAACTTTCCAAGTAGGGATGAGGTTGTCATCTAATTGAGCAGTAAGGATTCTTTTTATAGAGCTACACGTATTTATAGGAGCTTATTTAGGTATGCAGCCAAAAAGCTTGGTCAGTTCGATTCAATTGTATGGTCAGTTCAAAGCAAATGTATGCCAAAAAGGTATTCAAAAATCAGTCATAAGTGCTGGGGATTTATCTCAGTGGAGCCATACCTGCCTTGTAAGTACAAGGTTATGCGTTTGATCCTCAGTGCCTCCAAAAAAAAAAAAAATCCAGTCATACAAATTATAAAGACTTGAAGTTAAGATTTGGAGAGATGGTTTCAATATCTCACAGTTTTCAGCACTAACTTGTTTTGCTATCATTGACTATTTAAATTAACTAAGTAAGCAAAAAAAAATCTAAAGTGAACTTAAGTAATTAGATAAGTGAAAGTAATACTAAAATACTCTGAAAAGCAATAAACTATTAATTCACCAACCAGTAAGTGAATAGATAATAGCATGGCAATAATGATTCTTATCAATTAATTTCTACTGCAAAAGTGTGCCACACAGTTTTATGAAATCTGATTCAACTTTCACAGCAATTATACAATGACACCTAGTTTACAAATAAAAGAACTCAAAGGAGAAGAGGAAGATCCTCTTCTAATAGAAAACACTTTTCTCTCTTCCAGAAGTTCTTCCACTTTATTTTTCATGCTCTTTCTTTAGCTTTTTGCCTGTTGTTTATGATGTGCTGTTTGAAATGGACTGCATCCTAGCACTGGTAGTATTTCTGGTATTCAAACATTCTTCATGTTAGTTTTATTGCTCCAGAATACACATACAGATCTTTTAATAGCCCAAGTAATTACTACTTCAGTTAGGGAGAAGAAGGAAAAGCAATCTGAAGTTGGCCTTTGGGATCAAATTGGCTTGGACAATCTGTTAGTGCAGAATGGCTTTTATATTTTCCAGTGGCTTTACAAAACAAAAGTATTTTATGGTATGTGATGATTATATGACATTCAAACTTTAGTGTCTCGAAATAAAGTTTTATTTGATACTCATTTGCTTATATATTGTCTATGGCTATTTTGGCACAACAGCTTAGTGGGTAGTTGTGACAGATGCTATGTGCCCTTCTAAGGTTAGATATTTACTGGCTGGCCCTTTACAAAACAACCACAACAAACTTGCTACCCCTGATCCACAAGATTAGGGCATTCCCTTGAAACAGCTTTCTAGATAAGGAATAGTACTCTCCAATTTCCCACCACTTCTTCACTCAAGAAAAAGTACCTGACTGCACAGATTGAAGTGTACTTTCAATTTTACTCACTTTTTTCTCTCCCCAGTGGAACAGTTTGGAATGTCAGGCGTTGTTGCTTTGATCACTGTGGGACTGAATTTAGATTCCTTAAGCTTTAAAGCAGATATGGAGAATGCAATTACTAAGTAAGTTTCCTGTTCTGTATCTAATTACAGGTCTTATAGAAGTTAAGTGCTTCAGAGGTCATGCCTTTGTAGGTACTATTGAAAATTCCCTTTATATAATTAAAAAAACCTTTAAAATTTAAATTTTTCCCCTGCTAGGGATATACACAAAAGGATTAAAAAATACATTTCACAGCGACATATGTGCACCCATGTTTATAACAGCTCAGTTTCTGATAGCTAAATCTTTTTTTTTTTCTTTTTGAGATAGCGTTTCACTCTGTAGTTGAGGCTGCCCCTGTGCTCACTGTGTAGCCCAGGCAAGCCTTGAACTCAGCAGTCCTCCTGTTGCTGCCTCCCTGAGTGCTGGGATTACAGGCATGAGCCACCATGCCTGGCATTGTGGTGTGTGGTACTGATTGCTGGTGGGTGTGAGTCACCATGCTTGGTATTGTTGTATGTGGTTACCAGGGATCAAACCAGGGACCTTTCGCTTGCCAGACAGGTGCTGGAACCACTGAGCTCAATCTGTGGCCCTCTGATAGCTAAATTTTGGAAACAAGCCAAATACCCATCAACTGGAGCCTGTATAAAGAAGATGTGGTATTTAAAAAAAAAATAAATACAATGGAGCATTACTCTGTCCCAAAGAATGATAAGTTTGAGTCATTTATACTCCTATGGATGTACCTTGAGGACATACTCATATGTGAAATAAATAGGTCACAGCTATGTAAATACCGTATCTTTTCTTTGGTATGAGAAACTGAGAATGTAAATAAGTGCTATAATGTATGATAGGCACTGTAAAACAGAAAATACCCTAAGGGAGATGTGAGGTAGGGGTAAGTAACAAGGAGAAAGAAAAAACTGTGATGGTAAAAAAAGGGGAGCTGAAGATGTAAATGAGTTCTAGAATGCATGATAGCTACTGTGAAATATAAATATTCAAAGGGAAATGGGCTCAGGGGTAAGTATTGGGAAAGAAAAAATGTGATGGTTAAAACAAAGGAAACATAAATATAGGGAGGTTGAAGGGTGGGTAGGGGAAGGGGAAACAAATGAGAATTAAGTCGTGTCATATGCTGGTACAAATCCTCAATGTTGAGAGTGACTGTGATGTGTACATATAATGTATCCATAAAGATTCAAATTTTAAGAAAGGGGAAACAAACTCATGTATATAGGGGGTGTGGGGTTGTAGGGTGGGTAGGGGAATGAGAAAAAATGAGAAGTCGTGTCATATACTGGTACAAATTATCAATGTTGTGTGTGATCATGATGTGTGTATGAAATTTTAAAATTTTACAATAAAAGATTTTTAAAAAAAGTTTAATTTTGCTCTGAGTTAGATTTGCAGAGAACTTAAGGTACCAGTAATTGTTTATTGTTTTTTTTTTTTTTTTTTGAGACAGGGTCTCGCTGTGTAGTTCAGGCTGGCCCTCAGCTCACTACGTAGCCCAGGCAAACCTGGAACTCAGCAATCCACCTGCCTCTGCCTCCAGAGTGCTGGGATTACAGGCGTGAGCCACCATGCCCAGCACTGTGTATGTGGTATTGATGGCTGGTGGGTGTGAGTCACCACGCCCAGCATTGCATGTGGTTATGGGGATCGAACTCAGGACCTGGCACTTGCGAGGCGGGTGCCAGAACCACTGAGCTAAATCTCCGGCCCAGTAATTGTTGAGATTAATGTTTTCACTATAAAAATATTTTCATTATGAATAAAGTATCAGTAGCTCAGAGATCATAGTATTTTTTATATAACTGATGGAATTTTATTTTGAATTGTGGATTTAAAGAAATAATGATTTTCTCTTTTTGTTTAAATGCACTGCATAAACTGCCATTTCCTTTTTATTCATCCTAGATTCCTAATAATGTTTTCATCTGTATATGAACATTTAATATATACTTTCTTTGGCATTGTGATCGGATGTGGAGATATCAAATATTTAAACTTTCACTCTCTAGTTTTCACTCTCATCTTATTTCTGACCGTGAATTTTGTAAGGTAATCAATCATTACACTTTAAAGTTTGTTTCTCTGAGTTTAGTAATTAAACTCAGGATTAGAACTGGGGGATGCATAGCGAAAAAGAAGTTCTTGTTGTGGAGTCAGGACTGTGTCAAATATTGGTGAGCACATGAGCTGCGTAAACTACTACAACTCCAAGGTCTTCTATTCTCACTGAGTTGCAAGTTTACTTATGCTTCTCTTTTTCCCGAAAGTTAAAGCTACACTTAACCTAAAATTCCTGCTGAGCTAGACTTGGGCCATCGTTTCTTGGTGCTCAGAGAAATTTCACAGAACAGCCCCCTGTATTCTGATGATGAGCTTTGTCTTGTGCATAACCAGCATCACCACCGTCAACCCCATATGCTTAACTACCATGGCGCAATGTTTTAGGCAGGTGGCCTGTGCAGACCAATTGATACATTCTTTATTTGCTTGCCACACTCTAGTATTGTTTTTCAAACTTACACGGTGTGTAGAAAGCAGATTTAGTTTCAGCAAGTGTTGTCTTCTCTTTCCTGAACATTTTTACGTGGGATTTAGCATTGTGAACATAGTTTCAAAATAAGTGATATAAGTTGTGATTTATTTGCTCTTAATGTTTTTGTTTTCTGTCTGTAGGATGCTTGCTGTTGTTTTAATGAGTCCTATTTTGATGTATTTGAGTCATGAGTACAATTGGCGATTGGGAATCATTATGGCCTGTTCTGGGATTAGAGGAGTTTATAGCATACTCTTGGCTCCTGACATTTATAATCTGGCTGAACAAAAAGTAGAGGCACCACATATGGTAGGAGAAATCATGTCTCATGATTATTCACCTTTATTTTCTTTGTAGCACACGTCACTGTACCCATTAAGTAATTCAGCTAGTTTCCAATTAGGCTTTAAAAATAATTTCTTCATCAGTAGGTTATGTTCAAGCAATATCCATAAAACATCCTTTTAACCTTATCAAAGCAGGATTAAAATATGGATAAAAGTAGAATTTTGATGGTGGTTAAGTGGACAGTGATTATCTTTGGAAAACTTAATGTTCTGGTTCTAACTATTTGTGTGCTTTGTTTTTAGTTTATCCTCTTTGTACAAGCAGTATCATTGTTGACCTTGGGGTTTAACTCATACATGATAACTTTGGCTGCTAAGACATTAGGTAAGGCGTACATACTGTTCTAAAGACATCATGTGAGACCAATAATACATGCATACTTGTATTTATAACAGTGTAATTCCTAATCCCTAAGCCCTGGCGAAAGTCTGTATGTCCATCAACAGGTGACATATGGTATCTACACTTAATGGAATATTACTCGGTTGAAAAGAGGGTACATTTCAGAGATTTGCAAGAAAATAGATACACCTGAAAATGCAATGTTAAGTGAAATAAACTGGAGACCCATATTTAAATACATATGGCATCTCCCATGTGAGTAAGGCCAAGTGTAAATAAAGAGCCAAATAAAGGATTGACAGGAGGAAATGGGGAGATAGACCTTTCGCAAGTGGTTCAAGAGACAGAGTGAGGGGAGGAAGAGAGGGAATAGGGAGGTAAAAAGACCTAAGATGTGTCACGTACAGATACCAAATACCCCACAATGAATGGAAGCATTATGTATCATAAAGAGGAGCTAAAAATAATAATAGTGATAAAGGAGAAAGAAAATTTAGAGATGGAAGAAGGAAAGGTGGATGGGAAGGGGAAGGGGAAAAAAACTGACCGGAAAGGGCCATGTACATGTACCGGCTCTCTTCGACCGCTTGGTCATCCTGCCATTACATGTACCTGTTTTCTAAGATGAATGGAAACTTCAAGTATTGCAAACATGTAATATTATTTGTAACTTGAAAATTTAAAAGAGGGCTGGAGATTTAGCTCCGTGGTTCGGGTACCTGCCTAGCAAGCGCAAGGTTCCTGGTTCGGTCTGGCAACCACATACAACAATACCAGGCGTGGTGACTCACACCCACCAGCAATCAGAACCATACCCCACAATGCTGGATAAAGTGGCTCACACCTGTAATCCCAGCACTTGGAAGGCAGAGGCAAGAGGATTGCTGAGTTTTGAGGTTTGCCTGGGCCACATAGTGAGCTCAGGGCCAGCCTGAACTACAAAGCGAGACCCTGTCTCAAAGAAAAAAAATAAAATAAAATAAAAGACACCATATTAACTCTTTTTTTTAAAAAAAAAACACCTTGAATTCTTTATTGGTACATTTTATATACAGTACACAATCACACTCAGCATTGGGGAATTTGTACCAGTATATGACACGATTCTCATTTTTACCCATATCCCTACCCATCCAACACCCATCCCCTAAATACATTTTCTTTCCAAATCATATTTATTCTTTCCCCTCCTTACTTTCCCCTACCACATACCATTTTAACTCTTTATGAGAATTGCACACACAATTGCAAGGAGAGCACAGCTCCCCTGAGGTGGATTTGGGTGAGCAGGCAAAGGTCGGTCACTGAAATCTCTTTGGTAAGTAAACCTGAGAACTCCAAATTCATACCTTCAGAAATACAACGCACCACTGAGATCCTCGGATTTGCTTATTGGGAAACAGCTGTTACATTTGAGGGCTGGTTCTTGTAGGGGTCTGTACACTTGGTCAGGTGTAAGAAGCAGGCAGAGAGGTTGCTGAAGTACAGACTCGGAGGCCAACCTGACTCTGTAGCTGGGGGGGTGGAGGGGGATCTGTGTAGCTCCCTGAGAAGCCCTTCTACTTTGTAGGAGGCACAGGTAACCCTGTACCTTTGGAGAAATACTGGTGGGTGTCTCAAAGTAGGAAGTTGTTAGCCGTTGAGTCAGAGAAAGTTGAGTTAGTATAGACAAGCGGAAACAGAGAGTGGGGTAACATTTTTGTGAAAAACGTTTAATAAAAAATTGTCGTTGTTCTAGTCAGCTCGACTGTGGCTCTGCAGGCGAGTTCACAATCTCCCTGACTCACCACACGAAGGGCTCTGTCTGTCCTCTTCAGTCTCCGCTGTATTGTGTTAAGGCCCTCGCTCTTCTTCGTCACAGGTCTGTGTGCTATTCCCTTGCCAAGACAGAGGGTCATACAGAATGTCACGAACCACATACAGGAGATTTTACAGAACACAATCACTTTATTTAAGACGGAGAAACTTCTGACAAATGTTAATTGGACTTTAGTAGAAGAAAAAACAAAGATTGAATACGTTATTCCTGTGAGTTGATAGCTGGTAAAAAAAAAATAACCTTCCTTTCCCTCCCTTACTCTGCCTGTCAAATTAGAGTCTTTGATAAAAAAAAAATGATTCTGTTAACTAAATGTCAGAAAACTGAAGGGAGCTATTTCCTAGCTTTGCTATCTCGGTGAAATGACTTCTTTAAAGTCTGTGTCTAGAGAGAGGGTCTTGGTGATCAACCTTTGATGAAATATCAAGAGAATGGACGCTTTTACAGACTGGCCGCTGAAGCCAACCAATGGCCTCTGGCTAAGATGACATTTCTGATGGATGGAGGGACTGAGAGTTCTCTCCCTGTGTAATTATTTAAAAAGCAAAAATCATGGGTTGATTTGGAGAGTAGCCAGCATGACAGGCTTAGGGAAGAATTTGGCTTTAAATCTCTCCAAAACAACAGCATATCGGGCTGAGGCAGGAGAACCACTGTGAGTTTGAGGCCAGCCTGGACTACGTAGTGAGACTCTGTCTCTGAAACCCAAACCAAAAACAATATCAAAAAACCCCCAGACCGAAACAAACTCCAGAACTCTCCAGAGGAGTATTTCATCATAATTGAAACACCACTTGGAAAAAAGGTTGCCCAAGTTATACTTAGCCTATAATTTTAGCAATTCTGATTTGAATTATTAAAATTTTTGATGCATATAGCATTTGCTATCTTCTTACAATTTTTAACTTGATCTCTTTATGTTTTAAAACAGCCTGATACTATTCAGTCTTCCCATCTTTCAAGCGATAATAAAGACGAGTGTCTAACAGATGAACTTCTACTAGAAGAATCCAAATTGCATGTAGCTATAATACAAATGGTTGGTATTGTTCACATAATCTGTTTTAAAATAATTCAATACCTTTAATCCTTATGGTTTTCTGGTGCCTAGAACAAATATTGCTTCTTTCTAATAGTCTGTTATTTATAAAAATGAATGTTTGATTTATTAAAACTTAGACAAAGCTGAAAACAAAACACTTCTTTTTTAGGCTTTTAAATTCAAGACACAAATCTCATTATTTTAAGAACAGAATGTTTTAGCAGTCACTTTTGGGGCTCCTTAGAGTAGGCACTGGTGCCATTTACATACTTAGACATTTAAACCTCTTTAAACATTTGATACTACTTTTAGAAGATTAACATATTTCAGTTATGCAAAATTCTCTCAAGTGCTTATTAATTTATTTAAAGACAGTTTCTTGTTGTGTAACTCAGTTCAGGGTGGCCTTGAACTCATTATGTAGCCCAGACAGGCCTTGAGCTCATGGCAGTGCTCTTGCCTCAACCTCCCTACTGCTGTGATCATAGATATGTGCCACCATAACTGGCTCAAGTGCTTATTTAATTCTTAGTAATGTGATGCATTAAAGTAAATTTGGTGTATCAAAAAAGTCTCTTAAAATATTGTAATTCTAATATAAACATAAGGAGATTGCTGGTTAAAATCAAATTTAATTAAACGTATAGCACATTTTAAATCAGGGTTGTATTCTGATTTGTCAGCTTTTATCCAGTACGGTAGTATATAATATACTTACTATCCTCAGAGGTCTTTTTCACTTTCTTTTAAAAACTCATTTGTCTGAAAAATTTCTAAAATACAATACTTAGTGTAATAAATCCCCAAATGCTGTCCAGCCTTAAAAACCTCTACATGTGACTCATTCCCACCTGCACCCTGTGCCATCCACCTTCTGTACTGTTTTGATGTCAAATTGTAAATGTCATATCACTTGGTCTATAAATGCTTCAGAATGTTTCTCTCAAGTTTAAAGTCTTCAAAAGTAGTAAAATATTAACAGTATATTTAACATTAACAGTTTATAGCATCAAATGTCAGGTTGATAAAACTTTTAATTGTGTTGTATATGTGATAAAGGCTTATGCTTGCAGTTTGTATTTTCAAGTTGGAGCCCAGTGAAGTCCATAAACTGCAATTCACTGGTATCTCCTTTAATTCTCTTTTAATTTATAAATTCTGTTTTCTTTTCTGATTTTTTTCTGTTGAAGAACAATTTCTTCTTGTCAGACAATTTGTCTTCATTCTTACAGACATTCGTCTTAGGAGGGCAGAGAACATCCTAGGTGACTTGCTAGCTTGAAACACTTTGAGTTGCCTGTGGTGGCCTCGTCTGCAGAATGGGAGCCCCATGGAGGAAAAGCAGGGCCCACAGCCAGGGGTCCTGCACCTCACTGCCAGACGTGGGAAGGAAGCTGTGTCAATCCAAAGAGTAGGACAGTCCACTCAGCCTGTTGATGTGAGGGAAAGAATTTGGAACTGTATGAATGTGACACACTCTACCCACTGGCTCTAAGGTTTTCAATTCTTTCTGCATTCAAAACATACTTGACCTTTTCCAAGACCCCTCAAGCTTTGTCCTGTTGTGATGTCAGGCTCAGAGCCCAGAATCTCCTGATCTTCATTTGGTCCAGGTGAGGGGTCTCTTGGCTGCGTCTTCTCCAATATGGTGTCTCTTGATCTAGAGACCTGTAAACTAACAGGACAGCATATCTGCCCCCTACACACCCAACTCTCATCTTCCACATGAGAACAGGTACTTTTCTTAAAGAAGGGAAATACTTAGAAATCACAAGGCAGCCATACTGGTGCATTTTCTATAATCTCAGCACTTGGAAGGCTGAGGCAGGAGGATTGCTGTCCTAGGTTACATAGTGTGTTTAAAGCTATCATGATCAATATAGTGAGACCCTGTCTCAAAAAAATAAAATAAAACAAAATGAAAACAAATAAGCAAAAAGAAATTGCTGATCCATGACAACTATGAAATCCAGAGGGAAAAATGCACCAACTTTCCCTGTCCTTTCCATTTTTGGAAGAAATAACCCATTCTTTTTTTGTTTTTGAGACAGGGTCTCACCTTTTAGTTCAGGCTGGCCCTGAGCTCACTATGTAGCCCAGCAAGCCTCAAACTCAGCAATCCTCCTGCCTCTGCCTCCCGAGTGCTGGGATGACAGGCGTGAGCCACCACGCCCAGCACTGTGGTATGTGGTATTGATTGCTGGTGGGCGAGAGTCACCACGCCCAGCATTGTATTTGATTACGGGTTTGATCTCAGGACCTTGTGCTTGCGAGGCAGGAGCCGGAACCCCTGAGCTAAATCTCCCGCCCGAAATAACCCATTCTTATAGCTGAGTGACTTTCTCAGTCTTATTTCTGGCAGTAAGGGGTTGAAGGGCCTATGTTCCTGTGGAATGGTCTTTGTCCCTTTTATTCCAGCTCGCTTCGGTTTCCTCAAAAACTTCATGCATTTTTAATAAGTTGAATTACAGTCTACTTCATCCCCCAACTTCTTTTCAGACAGGCCATGTGTCAGACAATACAGATAAGAGTCTGAGAAGACCTTTAATCTTGTTTAAAGGGAAGACTAAATAACATTTTGAATTGTGTAGTGGTGTTAAAAAGCACCTGCAAATGCATCCTTAAATTGCTCTTGAGCAGAGGCTGCATTTTATTCGCAGCACTCTGGGTCTGGGTTTTACTCCTAGATCTTCGGCCCGCTAGAGAAATTACAGATGAGAAATAGGTTGAGTTCTCAATTTGAAGAATTATGGCCCTAAATTTGACTGTTAGACTTAACTGTTTCTCTTTGGTTTATTTCTCATCTCCTACACAGATAAAAATGGAGCCATAATTTTAATATTCCCAGGGGACTGGAAATCTAGAATCTTCTTCAGCTGGCCAACTTACCAGGGACCTGTTTCACCTGCTGAGCCGCCCCAGGCGACAGTCTTGCCAGGGCAGTTACACTGCGCAGTTGACTCACTGAAACCTCCTACAGTTTCCTGACTGCTCTTCCGGTTTTCACTCACTGAGCCCATTTTGACAGCTTCTGCCCATTATTCAGTCCCATGGTAGACTGTTTTAGCTTTTTGTTGTGGAAGCTCTCCATTCTTGGCACTGGTTTCTGTTTTAGTTAGCGTTGCTGCGTAACACACTGTAAAATGTAGTGACTAGAGACAATGATGGTTTCTCATTTCCCGTGATTCTGAGGCTTGAATGATTTTGTGATTCCTCCCAGAATTACTCACGTGTCTCTGGTCCTCTTACAGTGCAACTGCAGCTTGGAGAGGCCAGGATATCCTCACTCAGAGGTCTGGCGGTTAGTTCTGGCTGGCTTCTAGGAAACCGCTTTTCTTTCATGTGTCTAATTCTGCTGGGCCTAGGAGGCTGGATTTGGCTTCTTCACACAGTGATAGTCTCAGATCCAAGGAGCATGAGAAGGGAAGTTGCAAGACCTCTTTAGTCCTAGCCTCTGGATCCTGCACAATGTTGCTTCTACTCCTGTTCTTCTGGATAAGATAAATCACAAGCCCAGCCCGGATTCAATGAATGAAGTAGATTCTACCTCTTGATGGGAGGAGCAGCAGAATCGGTGTCATGATACAGTAGGTCTTTGCTGTGACAGACCACATTTTTAAAAAATTTACATGCAGGTTTAATATTATTGTAAGATACTTAGGTTGATTTACAAAATAGTTTTTTTTTTTTTTTTTTTTGAGACTGAGTCTCGCTTTGTAGTTCAGGCTGGCCCTGAGCTCACTATGTAGCCCAGGCAAGCCTCGAACTCAGCAATCCTCCTGTCTCTGCCTCCCGAGTGCTGGGATTACAGGCGTGAGCCACCACGCCCGGCTACAAAATAGTTTTTTAAAGGCACAAATTTTTAAAAGTCATTTTTCTCCTTTATTGAATTTATTGGCACGTTGTAGGTATACATTATGATCACATTCAACATTGAGAATTTGTATGTGTACATGACATACCTTGATTCTCATTTTTTAAACCTTTACCTCTTGTATATATAAGCTTTGTTTTTAAACTTTTTTTATTATTTATTTATTTTTACCACGTTTACTCTTTTAAACCAACAATTCCAGAGAATGATTCACTTCATTTTATCTTTGAATGGCTCTCCTAAGAGTTCCTCCTCCTGTGGCATTCTGGATTCTTTTGTGACACCTATCTTTTCTAGGCTCTTCTATGGGCTCCTTTCACTGCTTTTATCTTTTTAGGTGTTTCTCAGGACAGGTAAACCTATTTTTTTCTTAATTATAGTTTCTTATTTATTCTCAGCCACACTCATGATTTTAACACTCCACGTGAATGTTCGTCAAGTTTATAATCTTCCTCCAAAACCCTTAAGTACCAATTCTTCAGATTCATGCATTTTAACTGAGCCTGAA
>PVIC010048497.1:0-13492 GCA_004025085.1 Thryonomys swinderianus | reverse complement strand
TCCCAGCACTCGGGAGGCAGAGGCAGGAGGATTGCTGAGTTCGAGGCTTGCCTGGGCTACATAGTGAGCTGAGGGCCAGCCTGAACTACAAAGCAAGATCCTGTCTCAAAAAAAATAACTGTTATTAAATTCATGAAGTTCCCTAGGGATGTTCTGTTCCATCACTGAACTTTTCTGTTTTGTAAAAAATCAGTCTGGGGCTGGAGATTTAGCTCAGTGGTTGCAGTACCTGCTTAGCAAGTGCAAGGTTCCTGGTTCGAACCCAGTAACCACATACAATAATACTGGGTGTGTGATTCATGCTCACCAACAATCAGTACCATACACCACAGAGCTGGGGGTGGGGTGGCTCAAGTCTGTAATCCCAGCACTCAGGAGGCAGCCAGCGGCAGGAGGATTGCTGAGTTTCAGGCTAGCCTGGGCTACATAGTAAGCTAAGGGACAATCTGAACTATAAAACCAGACCCTGTCTCAAAAAAAAAGAAAAAAAAAACAGCTGGACATGGTGGCTCACGCTTGTAATCCCAGCACTTGGGAGGCAGAAGCAGGAGGACTGCTGAGTTCAAGGCTTGCCTAGGCTAAACAGTGAGCTCAGAGCCAGCCTGAACTTCAAAGTGAGACCCTGTCTCAAAAAAAAAAAAAAATCAGTCAATCTGCCCTGTGCTATATAAACTGGTCAGGCTGGGCATGGTGGTTTATACCTGTAATCCCAGCACTCAGGAGGCAGAGATAGAAGGATTGGTGAGTTTGAGACTTGCCTGGGCTACACAGTGAACTCAGGGCCAGCCTGAACTTCAAAGTGAGACCCTGTCTCAAATAAATGAATGAATGAATGGATAAATAAATAAATAAGTCAGGATCTTCTTCAGGGAAAAGGGAAGTAAGAGTTAATCTCCAGTTCTGCCTAAGGACTGAAAGGCAGATAAACTCGGGCCAAGATTTTTTCACTCATTCTTTGAGAGTTTCAGTATTTAATCCAGACCCAGTTTTTTGAATATGGCCCAGAGATAAGTGAAGGTCAGCTTCACTCTGGAAGAGGAAGTTATCACTCTGGAAACTTGATCCTGAAGTCCAGCAGTCACAGCGGAGAGAACTGCTTGGACCAAACATTGTTCTAAACTGTGTTATTGCACAGAGGCAGGGCCGTGGAGAAAGGACAGGAGAGTGACACTAAGTGTGGTACTGGAACTAAACCCCCACCCCCTCAGGTGCAGAGAGACAATGAAAGTCAAGAGCTCAGTGGTTCCGGTGCCAGCCTCACAAGTGCAAACCCTGAGTTCGATCCCTGGAACCAAAGTGGATCTCTGATCCTTGGCAAAAATGCCTCCAGAGGCAAAAGCTATGGTTGACTCCAAGCAGAAAATTAAAGCAATAATCAAAGAACCTGAATGGCTGTATGTCAGCCTCTTGAAAGAAAGCAAGAGAGAAAGAAAGTGCCCCAGTTATATTGTTTAGGGCTTTTCTAGTAAATGACTCTGAATCAGGAGGTTCTAAAATCCCAGCCTGCAAAAGAGCTCTGTTACTCCTGGGGAAACACAGACAGGTCCAGAAGAAATCTGTGCCGTAGGACAAAGTGGCCTTGGGGACATTTTGGGTTCTGTATCTAGTCACCTAGGTAACTTTCCTCCATCGCAGTGCCTGCGAGGCTCTACTTAAGCTCACTCTGAAAATATAAATCCCAAGGTATCTGTCATCTGCTTAAGAAACTCACAGATTGAAGTCTCTGTACCCATTGTCTCCTTTAGAAGTCAGTGTTTGATTTAAGCATAACATCACATCTTTCCAGTCTAGTTCACAGGCCTGAGTAAGTCCTCCAAAGACCTCAGTGTGCTTATTAGGGTTGTCTGAAAGCTTTCCTAGATCCTGTTTCATCTGTTTTAGGTCACTGAGGGCTGAGGCCACGTGAAGGCGTGGTAGTCTGCCATGTGCTATTTACTTCCTGTAAAGGATATTGTCTTTGACAGGCTCGGACGGAATTAGCCGAGAATGGCTATACCCTCACAGAGGCTTCAACTGCAGCTGGCCTAAAACCACCCAGAGTACCTGCAGGGCAAATAGGAGAAGCCTCAGACACAGTCAGTGGGCAAAGTTTTGACTGAAGTTGCCTTGGAAACCTCAGTTTCCAAAAGGCAAAGAAGAGTTGCCTCAGGCTCAGTGACAGTAGATGCCTTAAGTGCCAGAGCTGTCTGGTTTTCCTGTGGCTTATATTTGCTTTTTTTTTTTTTTTTTTTTTTTTGAGACAGGGTCTCACTCTGTAGTTCAGGCTGGCCCTGCAAACCTGGAACTCAGCAATCTTCCTGTCTCTGCCTCCCGAGTGCTGGGATGACAGGCGTGAGCCACCACTCCCGGCACTGTGGTATGTGGTATTGATTGCTGGTGGGCGTGAGTCACCACGCCCAGCATTGTATGTGGTTACCGGGACTGAACTCTGGACCTGTGTGTTCGAGGCAGGCACCAGAACCACTGAGCTAAATCCCGGCCCTATATTTGCTTTTTTTGTTGTTGTTGTTGAGACAGGGTCTCGCTTTGTAGTTCAGGCTGGCCCTGAACTCATTATGGAGCCCAGGCAAGCCGCCGCGAACTCAGCAATCCTCTTGTCTCTGCCTCCCGAGTGCTGGGATTACAGGCGTGAGCCACCACGCCCAGCACTGTGGTATGTGGTATTGATTGCTGGTGGGCGTGAGTCTCCATGCCCAGCATTATATGTGGTTACTGGGGATCGAATTTAGGACCTTGTGCTTGCCAGGCAGGCGCCGGAACCACTGAGCTAACCCTCGGCCCTATATTTGCATTTTTTAAGAACACAAGTAAGGATTATTTCTTGATGCAAAAAAAGTCTGATCATAAAGCAATTTTGACCGCTTTCCCTCTCTCTTACAGTGCTATTCTAGTGAAGTAGCATCATAATTAATATTTCCCTCTGCATTCCATTTTGGCATTGGAGGGTAGGCAAGCCATATGTGGGTACAGAGAAACATTAAATGTCTTTTCTCTCTGGTTTTCTTTTTTGCAGTACTAGGAATCAAACTCAGGACCTTACACTTCCCAGACAGATAAATTGCTTATAAGTCATCATTCTCAGCCTAGAAAGGAGAGAATGGAGAATCTTAAGAGCCAAGGTTGACTCCTCACAGTGGATGATCATACCAGAGAGGAAACTGAGGCAAAACAGTCACTCTAGGGTATAGAGGGGTGATCAATACCAGGCTGTCCCAGTGAGACTTGTGTCCCTCAAGTCCTAAGAGTGGATGCAGGCAAAAAAAAAAAAAAAGAAAGAAAGAAAGAAAGGCTGCTGGCCTAATTTCTTTTAATTGACAGAAGGAGGTCCCATGATTTATTAATAGGCATATATATCTTCTAAATATAAACTAGATTTTTTTTTTTTTTTGCAGTACCGGGGACTGAACTCAGGTACTTGTGCTTACAAGGTAATTGAGCTAAATCCCTGGCCCTAAACTAGACTTCATAAAAGACTCGTTCTACAGAATTTTATGATAAAGTCCATAGGGTAGTTCATGTTCTCTAAAATCAAAGAATGAATTCTAAGAACAATGGAGGTTAAGAATAGGAAATATTGGGCCAGAGATTTAGCTCAATGGTTCCCATGACTGCCTAGCAAGCGCAAGGTCCCTGGTTCAATCCCCAGTAACCACATACAACAATACTTGGTGTGGTGACTCACACCCACCAGCAATCAGCACCACACACCACAGTCCTGGGCGTGGTGTCTCATGCCTGTAATCCCAGCACTCAGGAGGCAGAGGCAGGAGGATTGCTGAGTTCAAGGCTTGCCTGGGCTACATAATGAGCTCAGGACCAGCCTGAACTACAGAGTGAGACCCTGTCTCAAAAACCAAAACAAATAAACAAAAAAAGCAAAACCAACCAACCAAACAGCAAAAACAAAAAAACTAAATGCAAAACAAAACAAAAAAAGAATAGGAAATACTTATTAAGGGAGAGATAGCTTCTGTCTAAAAGAGACAGAAGGGGGCCTGGAAAGTGTGTTGCCCACCTCTCAAGAGCTGTACACAGCAAAACCATAAGACGTGATGGGTATAAAGTGGAACAAAACCATAGTCAACTTGTATTATAAGTATGGTCACTTCGGTACTGTTAATCCAATGGAAAGTCACAAGGTGGACATGAGGGGCACAAAACTGTGATCAACTAGTAAGATTATGAGTATAGTCACTTGGGTAATACTGATTAAATGGAGTCATGTAGCAAGCATACAAGGAATGAACAGGGATTTTTCTGGGAAGGAATGTGCTAGGGAGTTTTGGTTCCCATGAAAGGTAACTGACACCTATGTAGAGAATCAGTCATGGCTGTCCTTCCTAGGGAAGATATGTCGGTGCGGTCATTTCTCTTGGTTTTGAAGCCTAAATTTTAAAGAATGTGCCTCAAGCCAGAGTTGTAATATGTTCTTATCTTTCACATTTAGTGTTTGGAGGGCCCAGCCCTATCTGAATGCCTATAATATTTTATAATACTTTAACTATGCTATCTATAATGCTGGGGTTTCCCATGTAGACCACCACACATGGCTCAAACATTTTTAAATAAAGACAATTGTAGTAATTTGTGTGTTGACAGAAATTTGTCCATTTTGTTTGAATTCTTTTTTTTTTTTTTTTTGAAACAGGGTCTTGCTTTGTAGTTCAGGCTGGCCCTGAGCTCACTATGTAGCCCAGGCAAGCCTCGAACTCGGCAATCCTCCTGTCTCTGCCTCCCGAGTGTTGGGATTACAGGCGTGAGCCACCACTCCCGGCACTGTGGTATGTGGTATTGATTGCTGGTGGGTGTGAGTCACCACGCCCAGCATTGTATGTGGTTACTGGGGATCAAGCTCAGGGCTTTGTGCTTGCGAGGCAGGCGCCAGAACCACTGAGCTAAATCTCCGGCCCAACTTGGATAATATTTTAAAACTTTATAGAAAATAAGAGAAACAGGATGTGGTATATCAGGTTTATAATTTGAATCCATCGGAGGCTGAGGCAGGAAGATTAGTATGAGTTTGAGGTCAGCCTGGTCTACACAGTAAGTTCAAGGTCTGCCTGAAAGACATGAAACCATGACTCAGGAAAAAGAGACAAGAGGAAGAGAGGGGCAAGGAAAGATCTTATGGATTCCAATAATATTTATAAAATGACCCTTTGGGGGCCGGAGATTTAGCTCAGTGGTTCCGGCCCCTGCCTTGCAAGCACAAGGTCCTGAGTTCGATCCTGGTTACTACATACAATGCTGGGCGTGGTGACTCATGCCTGTAATCCCAGCGCTCGGGAGGCAGAGGCAGGAGGATTGCTGAGTTCGAGGCTTGCCTGTGCTACTTAGCGAGCTCAGGCCCAGCCTGAACTACAAAGTGAAACCCTGTCTCAAAAAAAAAAAAGAAGAAGAAGAAGATAGATGTGCTGTAGAAAGTACAAGAAACGATGGATAAGCATGTTTAGAAGGGCAGGAGATTATTATTATTATTATTTTTTTTTTTTTTTTAGACAGGGTCTCACTTTGTAGTTCAGGCTGGCCCTGAGCTCACTATGTAGCCCAGGCAAGCCGCCGCGAGCTCAGCAATCCTCCTGTCTCTGCCTCCTGAGTGCTGGGATGACAGGTGTGAGCCACCACGCCTGGCACTGTGGTATGTGGTACTAATGGCGGGTGGGCGTGAGCCACCACGCCCAGATTCTATGTGGTTACCAGGATCGAACTCAGGACCTTGTGCTTGCGAGGCAGGCGCCGGAACCACTGAGCTAAATCTCTGGCCCGGCAGGATATTATTTTGAAGGGGGTTCACGGCCATCTTCTCCTCCAATA
This sequence comes from Thryonomys swinderianus, assembly GCA_004025085.1. Lineage (NCBI taxonomy): Eukaryota > Metazoa > Chordata > Mammalia > Rodentia > Thryonomyidae > Thryonomys > Thryonomys swinderianus. The sequence continues at coordinate 7,678 of PVIC010048497.1, read as the reverse complement.
CTTTTTTTTTTTTTGAGGCAGGGTCTTGTTTGTAGCGCAGGCTAACCTCGACCTTCTGTCAATCCTCCTGCCTCAGCCTCTAAATGCTAAGATTACAGCCACAATTCTCAGCTTCAATACGTTTTTAAAAGTTTAAACCAGTTGTTCCTCAAAAAACTACTATTTAAACATATAATGATCTTTTAAAAAATCAGACCCCCCCAAATTTAAAATTTAAAAATGGGCATCTGAAATGAATATTTTCTAGATAAAGTAAAAACAGCAAAGAAACATGAAGAAATGTTCATCATCACTAGTCATTCGAGAGATACTGATGAAAATAACACTGAGATTCCACCTCACTCAGAAAGAATATACACAAAAGGTTTGGACAAAGGGGCAATTCGCAGATCTTGGGTGCACTGAGTTGCATCAACAGCTCTTTTTAAATTTTGAGATAGGATCTTGATAGGTCGTTAAATTGCCCAGGCTGGGATCAAACTCATGATCCTCCTGATTCAGCCTCGCAGAGTTCCAGGATTCCAGTCACCACTTTTCCTTCTACCCTCCTCGACCTCTCTGACATTTCATACTGTGATCACGCCTACTAAAGACTCTGCTTTTCAGAACCCCCCCTCCCCCGTGGGGGGCTTCTCTTCCTCACAGGTTTCTCCGGCCCAGTCTGGTGCTCCTCGAGCTGTCTTTACAAGCTAGGTCCACCAGAGGGCGTGCTGCGCGCTGGCAAACGTCGCCCGCCGGCTCCTGGAGCTGGTCAACGGCTCAGTCACGCATACAATCCACCTATCTAGGTTTCCAAGCCGCAGAGGGCCCTGGTTTCTGCCTCTTCTCCTGGATTTACGAGATTTCAATTAGCAAACAACCATGTTGCCACAGCCACTGCCACTTCCCTGTCTCTTCCTCCTTTGCCAGTTCTGTGCTTAGTCACCTGCCTGGCCCCTTGCCTTGGCTTGTGGTGGCTCTTGAAAGATTCCAGGACAGCAGGCGTGGAGGCACACACTTGTAACCCAGCACGCAGGAGGCTGAGGCAGGAGGAGCGCTGTGAGTTCGAACCTGAACTACATACTGAGATTCTCTCTTAAAACTAGCAAAAAAAAAAAAAAAAAAGGTTAAGTATGGTGCCTGGAAGGAGCAGGGAGGTCCCTGTCAGCCTGGGGTGCTCCCATCCGATGTCCTGAGCTCCCTCTAGCATGGTGGACTCTGGACCCACCCTCTACCTTCCTCTCTGCTGGGAAACCCTCTCCCTGCTCGATCCGCCAGGACTCCAGATGCAACATCTAAAGCAGCACTCACAGTTTGGACATCCACACGTTTCCTGTGCTCAGAGTGAAGGCATTTCAACTGGGTGTGGTGGTGAAGCCTGTAGTCCCAGCACTCTGAAGGCTGAGGCAGGAGGATCGCTGTAAGTTCCATGCCAGCCTGGGTTCAGAGTGAGTTCCAGGCCATCCTGAATTACGTAGTGAGACTCTCATAAAAGCAATATATATATATATATATATATATTTTTTCACTGCAATGTTTTAAAAAAAAATCTAGTGTCTGCAAAAATGCATATGGAAGATAATATCACAGTGCCAGTGCCTGGGATCTCCACTCAGGCACCAGTATGGCTGGCGGGGCGCTCCAGGACCAGCTCCTGTCTCTGTCTTGCCTCCCTCTTCTCCTCACTCCTCCATACCTTCCTTCCGCACATTTCCCTCCCGGGCCCAGAGGAAGCCGGTCCCCACTGCTCTTGCCCCTCCCCAGCTCTCTGTCCCCCGGTCTCCTTTTTATCTGACTCCATCAAGAGCCTTGACCTCAAGGCCGCAGTGACCTCCCTCCCGGGTCAGGACAGTGAGTGGTGCTGGCAGAGCCCACCGCTCCTCGGCATGGCATCCTCTTCCTCCTCCTGGCTGCTGCTCCTCTGGTTCTCCTGCCAACCTGGCCCTGGACATCAGGGCCTGTTCAGAGCACCCCACTCTGTACGCCCTCGCTGGGCACCCGCCAGTGCTGTGGCTTTGAGTGATGTTGTACCTCCTAGAAGATGGGGTGTTACTGTCATAGAATGTTTGAGGGTGGGGGCTGTATAGAGAAAAAGGGTTTGTCTGGGTCCTTGTTTCTAGAGATCCAGGGAGGAGGGGCTGTGGCTGGTGGTGGTTCTCTTGCTAGCAGAGTCCCTCCGGCAGCACAGGACACACCACACCCCAAGAGACAGAACACACCTGGGCCTTGGGGTCCCCCCTTCCTATGGAACCTCCAGAATTCAGCAGTAGGTGTTTTACCCTGACAGACCCTGGTCACTCACAAGGCTCTTCCTCCAAACCTCATGGTCAGATCAAGTTTTTACCCTCTTGATACCTTCCAGGGGGACTAAACTACATATGAAACATGTTCAGCCCAAATCTGTACCCCACTTCCCAGCCTTAGACCTGACTCCTGTCCCCGGGCTGTCCTTCCACACACTTCTCCAGCTTCCATTCATCTATTCGGTTCTTCTGCATTCTCGGTGCCACTGGTTTTTCTGTTCAATCACGATTGAGTGTGGTGGCACACACCTGTATTTCTGGCACTGGGGAGGCTGAGGCAGGAGGATTAGAAAGTTTGAGCCAAGGCTGGGCTACATGGGAGACCCTGTCTCAAAAAAAAAAAAAATCAGGCCAGAGATTTAGCTCAGTGGTTCTGGCTCCTGTCTAGCAAGTGCAAGGTCCCTGGTTCGATCCCCAGTAACCACATACAACAATACCGGGCATGGTGACTCATACCCACCAGCAATCAGGACCACATACCACAGTGCCAGGCATGGTGGCTTATACCTGTAATCCCGGCACTCAGGAGGCAGAGGCAGGAGGATTGCTGAGTTTGAGGCTTGCCTGGGCTACACATAGTGAGCTCAGAGCCAGCCTGAACTACAAGGCGAGACCCTGTCTCAAAAAAAAAAATCAATCTCTGATAAACTTATGAAAGTGTCCATTTTTTCATAATTCTGCCAGTTAATGCTTTGTGTATATTTTAGGTTATTTGTAAATGTACATGCTAGAATCATTCTATTTTGTATTCTTCCAAGAAACGGGATTTTTTTTTTTTTTGAGACAGGGTGTCGCTTTGTAGTTCAGGCTGGCCCTGAGCTCACTATGTAGCCCAGGCAAGCCTCGAACTCAGCAATCCTCCTGCCTCTGCCTCCCGAGTGCTGGGATGACAGGCGTGAGCCACCACACCCGGCGAAATTGGAATTTTTAACCATGGTGCTGATGTCAGACATTAATGTCAACCAGTCCATCATGTCATTATGTTGTGTTTTGTCTTCAAGACTGTTTGGCCACAAGATCTCAGTTTCCAAAGGGGAGAGAAAAGATCAAGATGCAATATGTATAAATACCAGTTCCCCACAATAATTGTATTATGTATTGCAAGCATACACGAATCAAAAGTGACAAAAATATCTCAATTCCCCCTTTTCACTTTTCTCCTGAGGACAGGAAGTAGAAAAATTAATAAAGGCTGGGGATTAACTCAAGTGGCTTTGGGCCTACCTTGGAAGCACAAGGACCGGAGTTCAATCCCTGGGAGCCACAAAAAAACAAAACAAAATACTATTAGCAAAATTAAACTAACTACTATTTTATTTTCAGGTTTTTTTTGAGACAGAGTCTTACTTCGTAGTTCAGGCTGGCCTTGAACTCACTCTATAGCTCACTCTGGCCTTGAACTCGAAGTGATCCTGTGTCTCAGCCTTCACAATGCTGGGATGACAGTTGTGCACCACCACAGCCAGTTTAATGACTATTGGTTATATTTGTGTGTGTGTGTGTGTGTGTGTGTGTGTGTGATACTGATGGCCTTCATGCTGAACTACAACCCCAGGCCTTTGTTTTTTTTTTTTTTGAGACAGGGTCTTGCTTTGTAGTTCAGGCCGTCCTGAGCTCACTATGTAGTCCAGGCAAGCCTCGAATTTAGCAATCCTCCTGTCTCTGCCTCCCGAGTGCTGGGATTACAGGCATGAGCCACCACGCCTAGCACTGTGGTATGTGGTATTGATTGCTGGTGGGCGTGAGTCACCACGCCCAGCATTATATGTGGTTACTGGGATCGAACTCAGGACCTTGCGCTTGCGAGGCAGGCGCCGGAACCACTGAGCTAAATCTCTGGCCCCAGGCCTTTGTATTTTTGAGAAAGGATCTTGCTAAGTCACAAAGTTGCCCCAGCTGGACTTAAAAACTTGCAATCTTACTGCCTCTGCTTCCTAGATTATTACAATTACAGATCTGTGGCACAGTGCCCAGCTGGGCCCTTCTAATAGGAAAGGTGTCCTTACGGAAAGGGGAAAGCTTGGACAGAGCCCCACACATAGGGGGCTAGGCACCATGTGTCCAGGCGGCAGAGGACACCAGCAATGACCAGCAAAACACCGGAAGCTGGGAAGGACCCTCAGTGACTCTCCCATGCTCGTCTTAGGCTTCTGGCCCTCACAGCTTGAGAGATATTTCTGTTACCTCGGCCGCTCACAGTGTGACTCTGTCACCATAGCCCTCAGAAACTGCTGTAGAAGGTAGTAGCCCTGCCAGGTGTTGGAGAAGGAGCCCGGGGAACGTCCAGCTCTGCTCAGCGCCCTAGGCTCAGCAGCGACACTCACAGCTGTGCAGACATCAGGTCAGGGAAGCAGCCCCAGCCATCTCTGACTTACAGGACCAAGTCCCGGCCTGGTTCTCTTGACAGGCAGCCCCCTACGGGGGGAGGGCTCAGCTCAGCCTCAGCTGGAGAGTCCCTCCTGCGTCTGCCTGCGGGGAGAGAGAGAGAGACAGAGAGACAGAGACGGAGGGAGGGAGACCCGGGAGGGGGCGTTCCTGGTGCTGCGGAGAGAAGCAGCACGTCCCCAGCAGGGGCCTCGCCCTCCTCTGTCACTGTGAGTCACCTGGGGTCTGCCGAGAACACCCTGTCTGTCTGAGCCATTTGTCACAGTGGGCTCTGGAGTCCAGCACAGCCAGGGCATTACATTACCTAGTGAGGAACAAATGAAATCGTGTCGCGTTTCCAGCCCTTGCTGTGCATGGCATATTCGACATGTGATGGCCTTCACAAGGCTGGATACCAGCCTGCTCGGTGGCCCAAAGACTGTGCTCCTGTCACCCTCGGTAGGCACAACATGGCAAGCGGTGCAAGGGTCACAGACCTGGGGTCACATGGGTGCACTGATTGGCAGATGGCTGGCAGCACGACTGTGACTAGGGCCGGTTTAGGAGACCGGAGACGCGGCCTGGCCGGGTCTGTGGACGGCCTGTCCCTCAGCCTTCACAGGCTTCCGGGTCCTCCTTCCCCTGAGATCTCAGGGTCGAGTCCTGTGTGAGCAGGTGCCCAGCCCACGGGCGATAGCTCCGTCGCAGAAGCCGGAGTTGAGGGATTCTGTGGCTGGCCTCCAAGATGGAGGCCGGGGCCCTGCAGGGGCTGCTGAGGGCAGGGCTTGAGCACTTCATCAGCCAGGCAGGGTTTATCTGCCCCCAGCCTCCAGCCTGGCCCCTGCTCTGGGTCCACCTCACCCCAACACTGCGCACTGAACTGCTTCCTGCTGCAGCCCTCTGCGGGGCCCCAGTTGCTCTTGACCTTAGGGGACCCCCAGCTCCTGGGCCTGCACCTCAGCGCCGCAGACTTGGCTCCCCGCCCGGCTCCCCCAGCTCTGCTCCCGGCCGAGCTAATCAGGCTGATTATCGGCCAAGCTCAGTTCCCCTCTCCTGGCTCCAGCACGCAGTAAATTTCCTCCCGACTCCCCTGTGAGTTGGCCTTTGCCAGCCAGCTCGGTTTGGGAAGCCACCAGCCCTCCCCCTCGACACACCTGCTGTATCATCTCCGATGAATCGGGCCTGCCCGCGGTGGGGGTGTCATTAAACGCCATCTACAGAGCCATCCGCGGCACCATCAGCTGGAACGCTGGTCAGGCCAGCAGCCTCCCGGCTCTGAGTGCGGAGAGCCTCTCTGTCACCTAAAGGGCAGAGTCACCCAGAGGAAGGACCTGAGCTTCGGGGACTGAGCCCCCCCCCCTGCACTCCTGGGGAAGGCAAGTGGCCTCGGTCACAGCTTATGTGGCAGGGGTGCTCCCTGGCTCTCCAGCCTTATTTCCCACTTACCCCACCTCAGGGTCTCCAGGGACTGCAGGCGACCTGCAGAGGCCGGGAGGAGCAGGAGGAGGAGCAGGAGGAGGAGCAGGAGGAGCAGGACGAGGAGGAAGAGCAGGAGGCTGTGTTTACTCTCAAAGCTGAGGCCCCCAGGGAGGAGAGAGAAGCCTTGCTGACTGCTTCTTTTGCCTTGATCTCTTCCAGACGGAGGGAGGCTCTGCGGGAGGAAAAACAGAAAACTTTGCAGTGATGTGTTTCGATTCAATTAAGTTTAAGGAGCACTCGGGACATCACCCTCGCATGCGGCATGGTGCTGTGGGGAATGGAAGGGGCCCGTCTATCCCACAGGGCTTCCGGGAGGAGGTGGGAATGGAGGCGCAGGCAGTGTCAGGTTCCGCAGGGGGAGATGGGGGGAGATGAAGGCGAAGGACCTGCTGAGGGAAGGGGGCGGTCCGAGCAGTGGGGGTGAGGGATGGAGGGAAAGACGGTGCCCCAAACAGGACTTTGAAAACCATGCTGAGGAGTGAGGAGTTTGCTTTAACAGAAGGGTAGGGGTGTCAGCGCTCTGGGCAGGCGCACAGATCCCTGGGAAGGCACACTCTGCAGGAGGCAGCGGGCAGTGGATGCAGCAGGCTGGGCCCAAGATGATGCCCACTCAGACACCTGCAGCTTGGCACCAGTGGCTCATGATGGCAGTGTTAATGCAGTGGTCAGAGGTGGCTGGAGGCGCGGCCCCCAGCTTCTTCTGCCTTCGCCCACCCAGGCAGAGCCTCCTCTCTGGTCCTGGGCCTGTCTGGCCCCAGCAGGCTGTGCTTCTCTGTGTGTCTGTGTCCCTGTTTCTGCAGAAGGACGGGTCTTCCCCTCCCCCAGCCCAGCCCACGGCTCTGCTGCGGTTCCAGAGGAAGGAGAGACTCAGAGGACACAGGCTGGGGGGAGACCTGTGGAGAAGGTCGATACAGCACAGAAGGAGTGAGTCAATCTTGTAGTGAGTGTTTAAATGTAAAAGTTTATGGGCTTGGGAGTTAGCTCAGTGGTTCTCGGTGCCTGCCTCATCAGCACTACTTCATGAGTTCGATCCTCAGTTTAAAAAAATTATTACAGTAGAAGACAGTGCCATGAACCCCCCCTTAAAATACCCACCACCAGCCCTAGCTTCAAACACACCTATCACATCATCTTTGCCACTTTCAGAGGCAGTTCTGAAAGTTCTCTTTCCTGAGTGTTTTCATGAGACGTGCTAAAAAATGCAGTGCAGGCTGCTGCCTGGTGCCATGCAACAGAAAGACAGCTCATAAAAACATGAAGCTGGGGGGGCGGAGATTTAGCTCAGTGGTTCCAGCGCCTGCCTCGCAAGCGCAAGGTCCCGAGTTTGATCCCGGGTAACCACATACAGTGTTGGGTATGGTAACTCACGCCCACCAACAATCAATACCACATAGCACAGTGCCGGGAGTGGTGGCTCACGCCTGTCATCCCAGCACTCGGGAGGCAGAGACAGGAGGATTGCTGAGTTTGAGGCTTGCCTGGGCTACACAGTGAGCTCAGGGCCAGCCTGAACTACAAAACAAGACCCTGTCTCAAAAAAAAAAAAAAAAAAA
>PVIC010048496.1:0-13482 GCA_004025085.1 Thryonomys swinderianus | reverse complement strand
CACAAATACTGGAACTATTTTCACTACTTAACAAAATCTATAGGGTAACCAAGTTACTTCATTTGTTTGGGTTGTTATTTCAAAATATCCTAAAATCGGTAATTTATAAACAACAGAAGTTTATTATTCAGGATCTTGGAAACTGAAGGTAATGGTGCCACACGTGCAGAATCTGCTCCTCAGAGCAGTGTTCTTCTTGCTATGTTCTCACATGCCAGAAAAGGCAGAGAAGCTCTACATGCCTCTCGTATAAAGGTATTAACCCCTTTTACGAGGACCTCACTTCCTTGGTCCTACTCACCAGAGACCTCCTCTTTTTTTTTTTTTTTTTTCTTTTTTGAGACAGGGTCTCGCTTTGTAGTTTAGGCTGGCCCTGCACTCACTATATAGCCCAGGCAAGCCGCAGCGAACTCAGCAATCCTCCTGTCTCTGCCTCCCGAGTGCTGGGATTACAGGCATGAGCCACCACACCTGGCACTGTGGTATGTGGTATTGATTGCTGGTGGGCGTGAGTCACCACGCCCAGAATTCTATGTGGTTACTGGGATCAAACTCAGGACCTTGCACTTGTGAGGCAGGTGCCGGAACCACTGAGCTAAATCTCCAGCCCCTCTTTTTTTGTTTTTGTTTTTGTTTTGTTTTGTTTTGTTTTTAGTTTTTTTGAAACAGGCTCTCACTTTGTGATTCAGGCTGGTCCTGAACTCACTTTGTAGCCCAGGCTAACCTTGAACTCATGGCAATCGTCCTGCCTCTGCTTCCCAACTGCTGAGATTACAGGTATGAACCACCACACCTAGCCAAGAACTCCACTTTTAATTGCTTACACATCAGACATTCAATTTCAGTAGACAAATACCAAAGGGACACAAACCTTTGGACCATAACACCAAGAAAGGCAATTATTTTGAATCAGTTATCAAAAGATTAACAATACACATCTATGACACGGTAACCTATGTTCTTCTTTATTAACACATTAGACAAATAACAAAATCAAGTGGCAAGTGTGGATGTGCTGAAAAGATATTTCCACACATCTGCAGCAACTATAATGTAGCATGAAAATATATACTGATGGCAAACTCACAAGTACTGCTAATAATATTGTGGCTAGTTCTCCATACTTTTAGTATATGTGCTGCCGAAGCGAGCACAAGTTCTCCATACTTATAATGGAAAGAAATGCTCAATTTGAGGTGGCAGCTAATAAAAATAAAGATGTAAATTTTTTCCACTCAAGTTGTGAAGCCTGTCTTGGAGCCAGGTCTTAAAGCTTAATTCCAGTGAGTGACAACTTCTCAGTGCATTAGATCAGCCCAGGAAGGTGTGCTTCTAAGAAAAAGCTGAAATTTCACGTGTGGGAATCAGCCTGAATCTACCCCATTCCCGACTTCATTGGCCAACTACAATACCAAGACAAGCTAAGAAGATGTAGACAGACAATGATCACTATAAAGAAGCCTCTCTCAAGGTGGGCGGGGCTGTCTCTCCCAACAACACATTCACTCCTTCCTTGCATAGGTACCCACAGGGTTTGGGGGAAAAGCTATCTATTAATGCAAGGCACTGTGCTAACCATTCAGAATGATTATTATTGCTGTCTCTCTTGGGCTTAGAATTTACAACTTTTCCCAGTTCTGCTGGTACAGGGGGCCAGTGACAGCCAAAGAAGAGGGCTGCTCCACTTCCAAAAACATAAGAGTCCAGTAGCCCTGGACATGGCATGGGACATGGTGATACTCATGTGCCCTGACTATTCACATCTTATTTGGAGAGTGCTCTAGGGACTAGGGAAGTTCTAGAATTTCCAAGGGCAAATCCACAGTCAGAGAGCACTGTGTCACAAGTAAAACATGAACCACTCTGGGAACCTCCAGAGCACAAAAAAGAGATTTCAGCACATACTGGACTATGTATCTTTTCTCTTAATTTTTGGGGAGCTGGAGAAATGTTAAATTTCATTAAGTTTTACAGCTAGATTTAATATAGACATAAATTTCTTTATGTCAGTTTCAGCCAAAAGTGAGCTGAACACTATCATTAAATGAGTACATGTGGGAGAATTATTTGAGGAAAATCAAAATAGACACCATTGGGAACATTCAGCTATGACCATATTAGATGCAAGTAGGCACGACAGCAAACTTCTTTAGGCTCTAATGGACTGGGCTATATTCTTGCTCTGTTTCCATGCAGATGAGCTTTGATCTGGGGCAATATGGGTGCAATTGGAGAATCTATCTAGGGAGGTTCATTTCTCTTTCATTAATCCGTGTGCACAGTGCAATTTCAGCTAATACAGTTACATAGCTTCTAGCTGGGTTATTTGGTTAAATGCCTTCAGGGAAAGTAGCAATCCAGAATAAAGGGACAAATGCAATGCAGTTTCTTCTCCTGAATCCCTATGACTGTGGAACTACATTGGCAATTAATCACATTGTTATGCTACATTGCTGTCCTGTTCACAAACACCTACTGTTTGAGACGTCACTTAAGTCTTGTATTATTTGATGTTTACAGAAAACATCTTACGGACCTAGGGAAGTTTCTTGAAGGTTTGGGCTTGGCTCTGATTATCACTACAGAGGCCTTTTTCTTGTCATTGCTTATAGACCTGTCCGTACCTACACAGTCCATTTGGGAGAAGTTAAAAATAGGCACCCCCTATCAGTGGGTGAATTTCAAAACAGCACCTTCCCTCTAGGCTAACCAATTAGGAAAAGATGGCCCTTTTGGGCAGACAAAGAAGACAAAGGCAGCCCTCTGGGCTGACCAGTTTTTTTTTTTTTTTAGCTTTATTGGTACATTGTATGTACACATTGTGATCACACTCAATATTGGGAATTTGTACCAGTATATGATACAATTTAATTCTCACTTTTTTCTAGTTCAGTTACTTATAAAGCTGCACCCCAAACAATGCAGTTGGCAGCTCCCAGCTCCTCCTCTTGGGTAGGCACCCTCGGGCAAGGCACAAGCTGCACGACTGTACAGGACAGCCCCGATTCTAAAAACCATTTTCCAAACTGTTGTAGTCTAACCAGAGTTTGCTTCTCGGGGCTCTAAAAGATCTGTCCCCTCCCATCACTGAGTGCTCACATAATTATATCGGCTTATTGCAAGAGCCCAGTAGCAGGAGAGTTCAAACAAAACATCACTCTTAAAAATGAACAATGGAGCTGGGGTGTGGCTCAGAGATAGAGCACTGACCCAGCATGTACAAGGCTCTGGGGTCAAGTCTCACAACCAAAATAAAGAGAAGATGAATGAGGCCATTGCAACAGATACCCACCTCATTGAAGCAATTGTTTCTGTAAGCCAGGCTACATTCACCTCTCTGCAAGGGCAATACTCTGACCACAGAGACAGGGAGACATTGTCCAGTAGAAAAGCTACAGGATTAGGGGCTCCTGGGAACTCCCCTCAACCATGAATGGTCAGGAGTGAGTGGAAGAAACCAGGGTGGTCCTTCCTCTCCATCACAGTAGGGTGCTCTCTGTGGTCTTCATCAGTGGCCCTGTGGGGTGAGCCTCACCTTCTGACCCTGGCAACTCACCTGTTAAGCTCCTTTCGGTTGGTGCGAGACAAGGGAAGAATAAGCTTCAAATTCCTCATGGTGTAGTCTGACTAGTTCGGATCAGATTTCTTTTCAGCAGACCCAGCCCATGTAGAGAGAACAGAAGGGAGATAGATATGTCCCAGGCAAAGGGGCTGCCTAAGAAGACATGGTCTGAGTGAGATGCTGTACTGCAGGCTATAGGATAGGAGTCAGGGAGTTTAGGGGACCTAGTATATGCTGCGTTGGGCATTGACAAACTCCCCAACAAAGGACAGGTGGTGACTCAAGTTCCCCGGCTTCTGCATACACTGCTTAACTCTGCTATTGTAGGGTAAGGGCAGACATAGGCACTTTGTAAACAAAGGGATGTGGTTGTGTTCTAATAAAACTTAATTGACAAACACAAGTGGTGAGTCAGATTTTGTGCTTGGGTCATATTTTGTGTGGCTCTTGTCACAGAAAAACGATGAAAGCACGAAAAGAGTCGTAAGAGCTGAGAAAATGTTCACACTGGGTCTGTCCAGACTTTCGTCATATCCACACAGCAGCACAGTGGTAACAGTTCTATCATCTGCAATTTAAATATGAGGGAGCTACTGTTTCCAAAGCTTCATAAAGTTTTCAGGGCCACCATCAGCTAAGCCAGGTCTCTGTGGTTTTAATATCTCAGGACATTAACACTTCTCTTCCTTCCTCCAATAAGCTGTGTCCATGGGCACAAGCATCTTGTGTAGCCCAGCAGGCAAGCCCCCAGGTCACAGACATTAAATTCCAGATTTGGAAGTGGGGAGATAATGAGACTTTCTGAAAATCAGTACCTCCCTGTCTTAGTTTAGTGTGCACGTGGTTCATGTATCTAAAACTCACACCCTACCAACAATGACCAAACCCATAATTATTCAGCTTTCTGGCTCAAGACAAGCAGAAACTTTCTTGCTGACCACGTGTTCAAACTTTCCAAAATTAAACCTTAGGATGACTGAATGCCACAGGCAGATATTTTTTTTCTCCTGCACTCAACTTTGGTAAGAAAAAAATGAGCCATTATATCAGAAGTTTCTTCCAGAAATAACTTCTAGGGAAGTCCTGAGGTCAGTTGGGATTCAACCCAATCTTCTCACTGTCGGTGAGATGGTACAATGACAATTCAAGTTCTTAATAATGGCTCTGAATCATCCCCATCCTGAATCACCAAAGATTAAATTATGCTCAATAAATACCTAGTATTTTCTAAAGCAAGAGAATAGACTTGCATATTTTAGAAAGAAGTTAGAGAAGACCAAGGAGCAACAAGATTTGAGCTCAACCTAGAACAACAGCAGCACTGAGTTTACCAGAACACCACTTGCTCTCAAATTTGCGCGCTAATAGCCACTACAGGAAAGTCCATTATAATTCAAGGCCAGGTTAACTTTTTTTGTACATAAGTAATTTTATAGCAGGCAACATTATAATTCAAATCAATAAATGATTCAGTTTGGCTATAAAAGCATAAACAGAACCCTTGAAAAATTTGCTCATTGTTCCCTCTCGCTGTAAAGCATTTGATTTTCAGCCAGAAAACATTCTGCCAAACAAAACTGTTCCCTTAATGGTCTATGCAGACTGTTACCCAAGGAATTAAGTATTAGTCATCAAATTCAGTGTAAAAATAACAAAATTTTGGGATTCCTAAGACGTCATCGTCTATTTCAACATTGAGAGGCAAGTTTGACCTCAGACAACACTGACACGGTCTTTCTTCTTGTTGTAAAAATGGTTGCAGCATTTCTAGGACCTCACCTTCAAGTACCACTGTCAGAATTCTCCAACCCCTTCTTCTAACACCCATCTGACTGGGAGAAGAAGCTATCTAGTCCAGGATGGAGAGCTGAGAAAACTCAACCCAGACCAAAGCGTGATTCTGAGCCAGAAAAATAAACAGAGTGGAGAGCTTGCAAAACCAGCCACTCTAATGCAAGTAGCAAGTGAAGAAAGTCTCTGCTCCCCTCTAACTGATCTTCCATTCTGTCTGCCAGCCTAAACTCACTGGTGATAGAAACTTGATCTTGGCCAACTCAAGTTCGGGACCAACTTCTCTATCTCTAGAACTTTCCCCAAGCTCAAAGGATCTATACACCAGTGAGGAGGAGTAGGGGTCCTACTGCTAGTTGTCCATCTGCAGTTCACTCTGGCTTCATGACATCTCCATCCCTGTCATCCTTAGTCATGAAGCCACAAAGATCCTGCCTAAATCCTGGATGTTCACTGCACTGACCACTAGAACTTTCTAAACCAGCACATCTTCACCATATTCAGTTCCCACAGAATATTCAGCTATTCCCTAACCTATGTTTGGAGTCAGAAGCACCCCAAGACTATTAGCTGGGGTGCCTCAAAGAGCCAGTTTAGATCTGTGATTTAAGGTCCCTGTTGTAGGATGAGTACCAGAGCTCTCTGACTTTGACCTTCCAATGAACAAGCATAACCCATCCCACTTCCTTGAACACAGATCAAAACAAAAGGGTAGCACTCGAGGCTCTGCTCTTGCCAAGCTCCATATCCAAATTGCCTTCTGCCACAAAATTCTAATCTCTTCTGTGGAGAAACAAACCAGGCTTAGCAGACAGTCTTCCAAATCTATTGCTAAAGTATCAAACTCAGCTTTGAAAGCCAAAAGAAAAGGCATTAACTTGTGTTTCTTCCAGTCTTCCTGCCCTGCTACCTGTACCTAAGAATGCTCATACTGGGGCCAGAGATTTGGCTTGGTAGTTCCAGCGCCTGCCTCACAAGCACAAGGTCCCTGGTTCGATCCCCAGTAACCACATACAGCAATACTGGGAGTGGTGGCCACTCCCACTGGCAATCAGTACCTCATACCACAAATGCCAAGTTTGGTGGCTCAAGCCTGTAATCCCAGCACTCAGGAGGCAGAGGCAGGAGGATTGCTGAGTTCAAGGCTTGCCTGGGCTACATAGTGAGCACAGGGCCAGCCTGAACTACAAAGCGAGACCTTGTCTCAAAAAAAAAGAATGCTCATACTTCTGAAGACTTCAGAGACAGGAGTAGTAAAATGTCCATCTGGAGAAGAAAAATAAACTACTATTTCTAAATGGTATCCCTGAAAGAACTGAAATCCAAATATCTCAAAGAGAGTATCTGAAAAAAGATCCAAATGTAAGAGTTCTGATCATTGAAACTCCTACTGACTAGCAGCCCTTTGTCATGAAACAAATAAAAACAAAAATGAGTTGAATTAATCAACTGGCTCTTTAAAACATTGAGCCAGTAACACCCTCTATTTGGACAAACAAGAGAGGGCACAAACTGAAGAGTGTTACCTCACAAAGCAGCACAGTTCCCATGGAATTGAGAAACACCACAACTGGTAGGCAGGTGTTCCCTTGCGCCAAGTATACTGTGGACCAAAGAGCCATCTGGGTCTTACAGTAAAACCTAGAAACAAAAAGAAGGAGAGGAAAAGAGAAGAACTTCCAGAGAGCCAACTGCTTCTGCCACCAAGTCCAGGCAAGCAGAGGAAGCAATGGAGAAGGAATGTGACCTTCTCCAAGCATTAGAAGGTCACCTCCCACCATTGACACAAATAAAGAACCAACTAGAGAAATAACTAAAAAAAAAAGAACATGAAATCACCTAAGTAGAACATAACTTATATGCGTGGGGACACTAAATGGGAAAAAATAAAAGTGCAGAATTACAATAGCTATGTATTGCAGAGTGGAAAGTATATGGTTATCATAGTTCACAATTGTGTATTTACTAGCTTGACCGTATGCTTGATGTCTATTCCCCCAAGTAGGCTGTAAATTGCTCAAGGACAAGATCACCACTATTGTCTTCTCTGTGGCAAAGTTGTTGACACATGTAAGACTGTTGAGTGGATAAATGGAGTTAGTTGTGGACAACGTTAGGGGCTCAGGTAGAGTTTAACATCCTTAAAAGAAAAAGAAACAGCCTTAGCCAGGCAGAAATAGCAAGCCGGAAGTGAACTTTGTTTTCAAAGTAAGAAACCAAAGGCCACTGTGATGTGCAGATTAAAACTTCAGGCCAGGGCCAGAGGGTTAGCTCAGTGGTTCCGGCGCCTGCCTCGCAAGCGCAAGGTCCTGAGTTCGATCCCCGGTAACCACATATAATGCTGGGCGTGGGGACTCACGCCCACCAGCAATCAACGCCCCATACCACAATGCTGGACGTGGTGGCTCACGCCTGTAATCCCAGCACTCGGGAGGCAGAGAAAGGAGGATTGCTGAGTTCATGGCGGCTTGCCTGGGCACCATAGTGAGCTCAGGGCCAGCCTGAACTACAAAGCGAGACCCTGTCTCGAAAGCAAAAAAAAAAAAAAAAAAAAACTTCAGGCCATCCATCCAACTCCATGGAGGAAGTTCACCATCCACTCTGGGTTCTGGGTGAACTCTATGAAACCACAGGTTAAACTGAGCTAAAGATAAGACAAAAAGGTTCAGGACAAGACACGGACATAGCCTTCCAGGGCTCGAGAGGCTGTACGGTCTGAGCACCAGGCAGCATGGTGCTCTGGCTTCACCAACCTCACTCCATGCCTTGTGTTTTTCAGAATGCAGAAGCCAGTTATGATTTCAGCAGCAACGACCCCTACCCATACCCTCGGTACACAGATGACTGGTTTAACAGGTGAGCCGGGCCTGGGCACTGTGGGCCTTCAGGTGTGGGGTTTTGTTTTCCATCATTTTCTTTAAGACTTGACTGTCGCCAGCAAAATCAGGCCAATGGTTCACTGATTATATTGTGATTTTCCTTCTTAGTGGCTACACTCATGGATTTTTTTTAAATGTTCAAGAATTATCTTTTGATTATTTTGTTCTATTGAACTAGAAATTATTTTCCATTTTATTAAGGATAAAAATAGAAGTAAGAAATCCTTTCTTAAGCTACCACAGAGTGATTGACAGTTTTTTATGTGCTAGCTTTGCTTGATCTAGTGAAATGATTGCAAGGAAACTTTTTACCCCACTGTGTCTTATATCTGAACACTTCGAAAAAGCATTTCTGCTATAAGCTTATTGCACCTCACTTTCAACCAGAGCAAGTGTGGTTAGCAGAGGTTTGAAGGGTCACTTGGGATAAAGTTCCTACTGTGTGGAACTACTCAAATGTCCTTTCTACAGGCACCGCTTTTCTTCAACCTGCTTTGCTACTGAACATGCCAGTGTAGTCTCTCTTTTCTCTCCTTTGAGAAAATATCTTGCTTATACAACTAATTGCATATATGAAATATCAAGAAATTAAGTTGTGTACTCAGCTGAGTGAAAGAACACTGAAATTTTTAAGTGTGTCACATGGGGAAAGGTTGCTCAGTAGGTGGGAAATTAGTTAGACAGAACGATACTATTTCACCGTAGGGTGCCTATACATAGTGATGATGTACTGGATATCTCAAAATGCTATGTGAAAAGATTCTGAATATTTTCACTACAAAGAAATGATTAAATGTTTGGGAAGACAGATATGTTTAATTTGACATTATGCAATGTATTCATATACTGAAACATCACATGGTAGCCATTAATAAGTAACTTTGGTTTTGGCCAGGGATTTAGCTCAGTGGTTTCAGCATCCGCCTTGCAAGCGTAATATCCCAAGTTTGATCCCCAGTAACTACATACCACAGTGCTGGGCATGGTGACTGAAGCCCACCAGCAATCAGTACCACATACCATACATTCCGCCCTCCCCATGAAGTCAGAAAGGTCAGTCTCCACCCACATACCAACCAGCTGTCTCTCTGGAACTACTAGTCACTAAATTAAGTTTTGATGACTGAACCAGGCGCAAAAACATAAGCCAACAGAATAGTTTTTCCTGAGCTCCATTATTAAATTCAAACACAAGCTCCTCTGACTAAATTTCTTCTTTGGTATGCCACAAGAATACTCTTAAAAGCACAAAACACCAAGGAAATGTCTTCTCCCTTGAATATTTTCTTTTGCAAACTTGCTCTTGAGAGAACAATTTTAAACTGGCTAAAAATCTCTAATTAGAACCAATTAGTGTTTAGCGTAATAAAAATTTGTGGCTGTCAGCACTAAGAATTCTCAAGTATCCATTTACTGGAGACACAGTCACTGCTGCCCCCAGAAGATATGATCCCTGTGTGGTCGGAACCCAATGACTCACGACATTGTGCACTTTAACCAGTGAATGTTTTCCCCAATTAACAACTAATGTTCAAAGATCCTTACCCACCACGGCTTGTTATTCGAAGATTGAGCCTTTATCATTCTTCCACCACCACCATTCTCCTTATGCCAGGCCTTGAACCCTGCGTCTTATGCATGATCAGCAAGTACTCTACCACTGAACAATTTTTACTCTATTTTAAGACAAGACCTCGCTAACTTTCTTCCCCCACTCACCTCTAACTTGCAATCTTCCTGCCTCAGCCTCACGAGTGGCTGGATTACAGGTGTGCACCACCACAGCCAGCTACATTATCTCAGATTGGATGAAGTCTAGCTGAGCTCATGGCACATGAAAATGTAATGACTGTTGTGATTGATTACAGGAGGGTGAGGGGGTCAAAGTTCAAGCCTCAGCATGGGGCTCTGAGATGCAGGAACCGTCGCCAGGAATCAGCAGCGTTTCCACATCACTGCTGTGGAAGGGAGAAAAGCAATCACACTCTCAAACCAGTAATGAAGTCTTGCCTGCGGATGGGAAACCAAATTCAGGAGCACTGTATCCTCCTGGGTGCTGTGCTAAGTCCTACAGGCTTGCCTTTCACCCTGTTTCCCTGCAGGTATCCATTGCTTTAAGAACATATCAAAAACCCCAAACGAAGGACGCTTCAGGAAAACAAACTTCAGCCACTCGCAGACCTGCTCTGAGAGAGTGTGTGTATGAGAACAGCTTGCCCTGTGCTTGATTAGATTTTGAGAGACGGGTTCCTTTCTCACCGAGTCAGTTATTTATTCTGTGGTGAAGCATTTAATAATTGCAGGCAGTATTTGAGCTCTGGGGATATATGTGAAACACAGTCAGAAAAATCTGCAAAAGGAGTATAATTTTCTCCTCATTTGCAATCAGAGAAATCCATTTGGCCAAACAAAATAATAACCCAAATTGCAAAATGGTAGGAAATATTACACAGTTAATGAGCATCAATAATGAGCAGAAGAGAAATCATTGATTAGCTGTGAGGCATCGGGCTTTAGCATCACATCTTTTTTCTTGAGGGAATTCAGAAATATTGATCGGCTGGTTGATGGATGGGTGGCCCTGCCTTGTCAGCCATGCCGTCGTGTTGAGCGGTCATGACATGTGTCCATTTTAGAGCTGTCTGCTGCTCTCCAGGTTTGAGACCCACATTTTGTCAATAGTCTTGCAGCCTTGCTCAGGTGGAAGTCAATGTCTGGCGATAACACCGCAGATCTGTATTCCATTCCTGTGCTGTTGTCCATAAAAATCGCTCGTGCATAGCATCTCTTTGACAGGCGCTCCCCACAGAAATGTCATCCCTGCCACAGGCACTATTTATGAAGCAGTCAAGGGTGCAGCACACTCTATCTATTACACCCTAAAGAGTAAGAGATCCCAGATTAGATACGATTCCTGACTGCAAAAAGTTTACCATAAATTCAGGAAGAGAAAAGACATTTATTACTCAAGCAACCGAGATGAGGGGAAGGAAAAAGAATAAATGGATGCTAAAAAATATTTATTTCCATCGGAGCTGATGTGATTGATGGTGTTAGTTAAACCTTCAGATAAGAAAGATTTCTTGGAATTAACTTTCTGTTCCTTATTAAAAGTCGTATTTCATTTTGAAGAACCTACATGACAAGCCACGGAAAAGTACGTGAGACAAATGGCCTCACTGGCTCCTCTTCCCACGCCGTTGTAAAATGACACTTTACCCTGGTGACACCTAATGGCTTAGGAAGAAATGAACAGGTTTCCTTACGTCTTTAAGGACTAATTCTGAAATCATCTCTTGGATAATAAAATTCAGGTAGTTTTCAAAGATCTGATCTGACATTTTTTTTCATGTGAGCTGCGAGACTTTCTGAAAGGTAGATTTAGCTTGAAAGTTGCTGCTTATAACTACCTAACCAACCTTCTCTCCATCCAGACGGGAGCCCAGAGAGCTCCCAACAGGTGTAATTCTGTTAGCTATTCAGAGCCACTGGAAGAACCATAGTTTTTAACTTTATTTTATTTCTAGTCATCTACCTGGACTAGACAAGTGTTCATCATTTGAATCTTCCCTTCAGCAAAAAGACATAGACATAATGCAGATGTAAGGGGTTATGGAAGAAACTAGAAAGATTGTAAAAGAATATTATAAAGATGTCTGCATAATCATCTTTGGAAGTTAATGCTATTCATGCCTGATGGGGGATTTCATGTTCTTTGAGGTTTTAAGAGGGAAAAATAGAATGCACAATATGGACAGATGTAGTGTTGTGTGGATTGTTGGCTATGAATTCAATGAACCCTGAATTAATTTCTCTGTCTAAACAATGGGAATGTTCTCCTACCCGGAAGCTTTTACCTGGGCATACCCCTGGGTATGGAGCACTTGGCATGAGTAAGACAAGGGGGGCATTCCATATGCAGCAGCAAATACCACTGCAAATCTCAGTACAGGGATTTCTATAGGAAATGAGTCAAAGATTCCCTCACTAGCTAGAAAAGGGACAGACGTATGCACAAAGAGTCAAGGGGTGGCCCAGTCTTCCACACAGCCATTCATTCTCTCATTTGAGCTTTTGAAAGAACCCAGATCACACTTGGTTCAGGGCTGGACTTTCTGGCACAAATCTAGTGGGTCTGATTCTGCATTGCTGGTTGAAAAGCTGAGTTACATCCAAAGGTATCTTGCACATGCATAACAAGGTCAATTAAGTAAGGAAGGTGAAAAACCTAATGTCTAACCTCAAGAAGATAGTGAGGGGCTCCTCACTTCTACAGAAAGCACAGGATGCTTGTCAGAGGGAGAGGGTCTCCTCAGAGGCAGCGTTACTGGCTGACCATCTTCTGTCCTAACCTGTTCTTTCTCACCTGTTCATTCCCAGCCATTCTCACTAGCAGATTTCTGAAACTCAAAGTCTTTTTTCCTTAGAGAGCACACGAGGTATCAGCCAGCAAAGTTCATGACAATCTAGCTGGGGAATCTCACATTGGACTCTGACAGATTTCACACTGAAATTTCTGTCTCTAAAGACATGGCTGCAAAGACTGCCCAGTAGGCTGTGCCAGACCTTGGCTGTCTGTCCGTAGTCTGTAGTGACTGGAGGATGGAGTCAGCCTCATGCAGACTGGCCAAGTTGCAGGAGTCTTCTGTGCTGGGTGAAGCTGGCCTCTCCCCACAACTCTGTGAAGGCCTGAAGTTTCATCTTAGTACCTGGGATAAAGACCCAACTAAAGCAATCATAGGACAATAACCAAAAAAAGAATCCAAAGAAAGAAAAGAAAGAAGGGGGGACACCATTCTCCAAATTAGGCTGTAATTCAAAATTACAAAATTCTAAAAAAATACACCCAAGAAAATTAAACACCAGGACAGGAGTTTATATCAGGTGAAATTTATTTCATGGAGCAATTTTGCAGAAGTTTTCACTTAAGTTTTATGTTGTTTGCTCAGAGTGATAAATGCATAGATGTACAACCACCTAAAAAGACAAATAAGTAATGGGAAATAAGCAGACAAAATAAAAACATGAATATAAAAAAGAACCAACTGCAATTGAAAAATATAGCCTCTAAAATAAAATCTCAGTAAATGGGATAAAATCTAAAATGTGGATGTAGTTGGAAAAATAATTATTGAAAATAATAGAGTCTGTTTATCAAAGTCCTACAGCAAACATTATTCTTACTGGCAAAACTTCAATAGCATTCTCTTTAAGTCTGGGACAAGACAGAATGCTGCCAATTATTTCTTT
>PVIC010048495.1:0-13483 GCA_004025085.1 Thryonomys swinderianus | reverse complement strand
GTGGTTTCTTTTGCTGTGCAGAAGCTTTTTAATAGGATGAAATCTGATTTGTTGATTTCTTCTGCTAGTTCTTGTGCTATAGAAGTTTGTTCATAAAGTCTTTCCCTAATACAGTGTCTCCAAGAGTTCTACCTAACCTGTTTTGCAGAAGGTTTAGTGTTTCTATTTCAATATTTAGGCCACTTTGATTTTAATTTAGTAAGTGATGAAACAGATAGATTTAGCTTTAGTCTCTGGCAAGTTAAAACCCAGTTTTCCCAGCAGCATTCATTCATTCATTCATTCATGCCCAGCTTTTCCAGCATCATTTGTTTGTTTGTTTGTTTGTTTGTTTGTTTGTTTGTTTTTGAGACAGGGTCTCGCTTTTGTAGTTCAGGCTGGCCCTGTGCTTACTGTGTAGCTCAGGCAAGCCTTGAACTCAGCAATCCTCCTGCCTCTGCCTCCTGAGTGCTGGAATTATAGGCTTGAGCCACCAAGCCTGTTATTTGTGACATGTAGTATTGATTCCTGGGGGTCATGAGTTACCATGCCCAATACTGTGGTTACCAGTGACCAAAAAAGGGACCTTGCACTTGTTAGGCAGGTGCTGGAACCACTGAACTAAATCTCCAGCCCTCCAGCACTATTAAAGAGGCTATCTTTCCTCCGTTTAGGATATTTGGCTCCTTTGTCAAAGATAAGGTGGCATAGTGTATCTGAAGTTTATACTGGACCTTCTACTCTATTCCATTGGTCCTTGGGTCTGTTACTTTGACAGTACCATACCATTTTTATCACAGTGGCTTTGTAGTATAGTTTAAATTGGGGATTGTGATCCTCCCCCAACCATGTCCTTGTTGCCTAGAATTGCTTTTGCTATTTTAGGTCTCTTGTGGTTCCAGATGAATTTTTGGACTATTTTCTAGATCTGTGAAATATACTGTTGGGACTTCAACTGGTAAACTCAATTATTTTTAATGGTTTATTATCTAAGGAATCAAAAATCCGTACTGCAAGATTTTACACCATCAATAAAAATGTCCACACAGTGAAGGGCAAGTAATGTCAATCTTGTTGTGAAAATAATTTTGACCTCACTGATGCCTCCTTTCCCAAAGAGCCTGAGGACCTCTAAGGTCCAGGAACTACACTCCAGGAGCGCCTATGCTGCCCCTCACAGCTACTGACATGTGCATGCTTTAAGGGAGGGATCCAGGAGTCCATCTTTCTTTCTTCCGCTCTGCCCAAAAAGGGCCAGAAGAGGCAAGTGTGAAGCACCCACAAGAGGCCAAAGACCCAGCCAAACTGAGTGTGGAGACATCAGCTCTGCTGCTCCAGCCAGCCTCCCTGGGTCCTTTCCTCAGTTCTCTTACTGATCTGCTAATTTATATCGCAGTGCAAGTCCCTGGAGATAGGGTGGTTCCTCCCAAGACACCAAAAACTGCAGTAAAACAAGTCACTCAAACTGTAGTTTCCCAGTGCATGTCAAAGTCATATTTACCCTATACTGTAGTCTATTAAGTGTGCAATAGTATCATCTTTAAAACACAAATATATAAACCATTGTGTCTAAACAAGCCTGATGTGGTGGGACATACCCATAAACCTAGGTACTTGGTAGGCTGAGGCAGGAGGATTGAGTTTGAGGCGAGCCTGGGTAGTTAGTGAGGCCCTGTGTCAAAAAAGTATACATAATGTATATACTTCATTGTTAAAATGTTTTATTCCTAGGGCTGGGGCAGGATAAATCAGAGGTAGTGTTTGCCTAAAATGGGCATGCACTTGGTCCCCACTATGGAATAAAGCAGAAATGATAAAAACATTTCGTTCCTAAAAATGCTAACAATCCCTAGAGTATCTGTGAAAAGTAGAATATGTGCCAAGGGTGATGGAATGAAGTGCGCCTGTGCTGTCATGTGGCCTCAGCGCTCCACTCACCACAGTCCACTCCACTTTCCTGGCTCCCCACCCTTGGGAGGCCTGCACATGTGTCCCGGCTCCCTGTGCCACAGGTCTTTGCTTCAGTGATAACTGAACTGAAGGAGTCAGCATGAATTTTTTAAAAATAACCTTTAACTGGAAAGTGAAAGAGAAGCACCAAAGCTCTGACATCAACCCAGACCCTAAAAAAAGGAAAAGTTTCTACCAATTTTCTGTAGCTGTAGTAAGACACAGTCTATCTCAGTGTGACTTGGGCCCTAGGGCCTTTTTGGTAGCACATTCACAGAAGGCCCACACGGTTGGCGCTTCCTGAATTAATGATGTTTCATCCTCAATACTGAAAAATGCAAAACAAAACTAAACCTACTTTTTTTCCCCAGCTTTTCAGGTTCCTGCTCCCTTTACTGTCAGACTTTGGAAACTTTCATGAGAAATCTTCTCTGTGTTTAAAGCTCCCATTTTTTCACTCCACTCTTGATTGCCAAAAATTCTGCCCATTTCTTGTCCCTCTATCCTGCTCACGTAGCATTGGTCTGAGCTAAACTCACTACTAAGGCTCTTCCTGTGGCCAAAAGTGCCAAGTGTTTTTCCCAGGCTTGACCAGTGATTCCTCCCTCCCCAAAGGTTACCACACTGCTCCTCTCTGCTGCAAAACCAAGAGTTCTATTTAATGGTTAACCTTGATGATTTGTTTTCCTGGATGTTTTCAGCAGATGCACTAGGCATCTCTAAACTGCTGAATTCAACTCAGCAACAGAATCTATTGTGCTTTTTTAAAGCTCCATATTTAATTTTATATTTATATGTGAATATATTTTAAAAGACTGTTGTATCACGCATGAAAAGTGTAGAGAAGCTGTTGGTTACAGTAAACCAGGCACAGCAGAACATCTCAGCTGCTGAACATGCACAGCCTTTTTACTTCTACCATTTCAAGATGACTCACACAAAATGAACCTGCTCTGGAATTACTAAAATATGCTGATGACAGTCTGAGGTCCTGTCCAGCATGGGTCCCTAAGATCAAGACATTCTCCCTCCCCTAGACAGCCCTCTGCCCAGTGGGTTCCCTCAATGAAAATCTTCCTTGAATGGACGTAGGGACTCACGCCTGTAGTCCCAGCACTTGGGAGGCAGAGGCGGGAGGATTACTGAGTTCAAGGTTTGCCTGGGCTACATAGTGAGCTCAGGGCCAGGCTGAGCTACAGGGTGAGACCCTGTCTAAAAAAAAAAAAGAAAAGAAAGAAATGAAAATCTTTCTTGTTTTTGTACATGCTGACTTGCTCTTGAGCACTGGCTCTGGTGCAGTATGTTTCCACGTCTATATCTTCAACAGCAGGAAATTACAGTCCTAGTAATAGGACAAATTGCACTTTAACAAACTGAAATGCTATTTCTAATGAAAAATCTCATTTTATCAGTTGCTAGATACCCTTCCAACTTATTGCTTCTGGTGAAAAAAATGTCCTACAGTTAAAGCTACTCTTGGGCAGGGTGTGGTGGCTCAAGCCTGTAACCCCAGCACTTGGGAGGCAGAGGGAGGATTGCTAAGTTCGAGGCTTGCTTGGGCTACATACTGAGCTGAGGGCCAGCCTGAACTACAAAGTGAGACCCTGTCTCAAAAAAAGAAAAACTATTCTCCAGTATCAATGTTCACAGAGAAGCTTTTTAGTACACATCCAATAAAATGTCATCCCAGTGTTTTCTTACAGCTTCTGAATTTTCTCTAATCTGAAAAATGAATCTTCTCTACCTCTGATATGCTAACAGAGGTTTCTACTCCATATTGCCTTGGCAAAACATTCTCTGTATTCATTCACCAAGTTTCACCCAATGTGAACTTTCTAATAGATGGTATGCTCCAAATTTCAGGAGAATGTTTTCCTATATTCAGTATCTGCACATTGTTTTTCCTCCTCTATCAGTTGTCTTCTATATTCTGAGCACTGAGTTTAGGCCAAAGGTGTCCTTACTACACACATTAGTAGATTCTTCTCTTCCCATGTGTATTATCTGTTCTACAAGGTTCTGACTCCACCTACAGTGATCCCCCTGATTTATCACACTGACAGGTTTTCTCCCCAAGCATGTTCTCTGATGTAGAGTGTTTTAACTTCATGTAGAATGACTTCTGACCAATTCTGCAATCATGTGGTTTCTCCTCTGTGTGTGTCCTATCATGTGCAATGAGCTTTGATTTCACACAGATTGTCCACACTCATTACATTCATAGGGTTTCTGTTTATGTGAGTTCTCCAAAGAACAATCAGGGCTGACTCCTGATAGAAAGTTTTCCCACTTTTATCATATGCAGAAGGCTTCTCTTCTCCCCTGTGTGCCTCCTCTGATGTTCTATGAAACCTCAGTAGCTGCAGAAAAAATTTTCACACTCAGTACATTCAGAGGGTTTCTCACTTGTGTGAGTTCTTTGATGTTTTGTGAGGGCAGACTTCTCAGAAAAAGATTTTCCATATTCATTAGATTCATAAGGTTTTTCCTCTGAGTTCTTTGATGTTTAATGTTTTCCTGAGAAAAGCTTTCCTATATTCACAGTATTCATAAAGCTTCTTCCCATGTGTGTTTTCTGATATACAGTAAGGATTGATTCAAATGATAAGGCTTTCCATATTCATGGCATTTGTATGGTTCTTCCCTATATGTATTCTTCAATGTCAAGTAAGGGTTGACTTTTCACTGAAGGATTTTCTACATTTGGGGGATGCTTAATGAGATCAGAATTCTTAAAGTTTTTCTCACATTCCTGGCATTTATAGGATTTCTCCATGTGTATTCTCTGATGTCTTATGTGGAGTGACTTCTGGTTGAAGATGTTTCCACATTCAAGGCAATTATAAGGTTTCTCTGTGTGTGTTCTCTGTTGTATACTAAGGACTAAGCTTTCACTGAAAATGGTCCTGTATTCAATATATTCCTTTACGTTGTCCTGTTGGAAGGAGTTTTGATTTCTGGCTGAAAAGGTAAGCACACTGATGCTCAGTCAGAATATATTTCTCAAGGGAATTTTCTCCATATATACTAAATTTATAGCAAGTCTCATTTTTATTATATCCATAAGGTTTCTCTTTAAAACACACTCTTTCACATTTGTCTTCATAAAGTCATCTTCTACCTTTATTAAGTTCATCAAATTTCTTAGTTGAATAGGCTTTACCAGTTAATTTTGAAATATAAATACAGTAACAAAGAAGTTGACAAGGATATTTAGGAGAAAATGAGTTAGCATTAGATTACAACAGCAGTATGCAAACTTCTCATCATATTTTGCTTTTCCACTCTACATGGCACCAACAATTGAAATTTCTGGAACTTCTAATTCATAAAGAAAAATCCCATAGCCCAGGTTCCATTCTATTTCTACTCTGAATCTAAAGGATTAAAAGCACTCAACTCAAGTGAATTCAATGAGTGACAAGCTACCCTGGCCTCAAGGTCAGATCTACAGTTCCACTCTGGTCTCAGGGCCTTCCTCAGTCATGCAGCAGCAGACTGAGCCCCTGGGCCTCCAGCTCTGTCTCAGTGCTTCCTGATTTGTTGCCCAAAAAAGTCTTACCTGATTTAGTATCAGTCCCCAAGCCTGATATTAGATGTTTCCACACTGTATGCTGTGAAAGCAACTTTAACACTGGTCTAGAACTTTCATTACATTTATCATGAGAACTTCAGTCATTCAGGGCTATTTCTTCTCTTCTCTTCCTTCTTCTTCCTTCTTCTCTTCTCTTCCTTCTTCTCTTTTTTCTTCTCTTTCTTCTTCTGTTTCTCTTCTTTCTTCTTCTTCTTCTTTTCTGGAATCCTTTTCGTTTTATTTATTTATTTTTAAAATTTATTTTATTGGTACATTTTATTTTATTTTATTTTATTTTTTTGAGACAGGGTCTCACTTTGTAGTTCAGGCTGGCTCTGAGCTCGCTATGTAGCCCAGGCAAGCCTCGAACTCAGCAATCCTCCTGGCTCTGCCTCCCGAGTGCTGGGACTACAGGCGTGAGCCACCACGCCCGGCGGTACATTTTATATACAATCAACGTTGTGATCACAATCAACACTGAGAATTTGTACCACTACATGACACAACTTAATTCTCATTTTTCCCATTCCCTTACCCTGCAAACCCCTCACCCCCATATACATAAGCTTTGTTACATTTTATGTTTTTTTATTTTTGCTTCTTTCATATCCAAAATATTTGGGTCTCAAGGGCCAACACATTTTTTAAAAATGGTACCATTTAAGTAAACATATTTTTATATTTGAATACTGATTAGAACTCAACTTTCATTTATTTACTTGGGGGTACCAGGAATTGAACTCAGGGCCCTACACTTGCCATGCAGCCGCTGTGCCACTGAGTCACATCCCAGCCCCAGAACTCAACTTTTACAAATATAGAATAAATATTTTCCTCTCTGGTAGCCTAGCTATTTATCCCTCAAAAACCGTTCTTCACCCACAATTGTACACTTGTTATACTTTTCATTCTGTGAGCAGTCTAAAAACTTTTCTAAAAACATTGCTTTCCCAAATCTCCACATGAAGCAGCCTTCATGTGGAGCCAAGCCTCCACATGATGTAATGCTGAACAATTAAACTAATAATTAAGTTTTATTCAAAAAATAACTGGTGAGTGTACAAAGGCATATTTTTGTAACTTCTGTAACTGTAATGTATCAAAATAAATAATTTTTAAGAAGAGAAAATTAATGTTGTTTGCTTACACGTTCTTGTCAAAATCAGATACCTGACCCTAGAGAGGCTGATGATGGTAAGTCTTTTAGAGATAAGTCCCCAAACTGCAACCCCAAATGCACTTATCACAAAGTGCCAACTGTAATTAAACCTGAACAGTGGGGTTTTGTTTTAGAAAAAAAACTCATACATTTAACATATTCTATCTTAAAGATAAACAGCACATGTACTATATGTTTGCCACCACTGTTCTAGACTGTTGGGTATATCAACTTGGAATCTTAGCATTCACAAGGTGAAAAGAAATTTTAGGAAAACTTTCAAGAACAGCCTTTCTGGGAAAGCAGCAGCCAAACACCCTTCTCTACTCTGGCCTGCAGCTTCCACAGGTAAGAGCGGGTGTGGGTCCTCACTTCTAGTCTGACTCACACTGTTAAGACTCCCATGGGCCAGGTCTATTCAGACTCCTGGGACATGAAGAGGCCAGGAGAGGGGCCTCTCTGGTTATGAGAGTCCCACAATCAGATAATAGATGTTAAATGTGATCTTGGCTGTGATTTATGAAGAAGGTCCATGAGGGGGGCGCATGAATAGAAGTGAAGCCCAGCCATTTACCAGAGAGTGAGTGAAATCTGAATTCCAGCTCCTCAGGAGCTCTCTCATCACACTGACCTTAACAATGAACAGAATGAATCTGTTCCACTATCTCACCTTTTTCCTGAGATCCTCCCCATCACAGCACTCTGATTATTAAATCATGATCAAGAGACTGCCCTGCTAAAGGGATGGTATGTTCAAAAGGGGGTATATGCAGAGGGCCAGAGAGACCTACTTACTCTACAAACTTAAGCCCTTATTCTAACTATCTCACTGGGTATGACAGCAATGCCAGGCCAGAGCCTGATCAAAAGAGAACTTAAGGGATTCAGATTTATTCTGTTTTAGTTACATGAAAAATTTTTTCTATTAAGAGGCCTTAGTCTTTTTGCACCCATCTGTTCCATATGTAAAGTTTGGTGAGAAAAGAGAATGAATGAAAATCACAAAGTTACTAACAAGACTGACAGTCTGACAGTAGAGGCAAAATAAAACCGGTTTCTGGACAATTAAGCCATCAGACTGGCATGGAAGAAGTACTCCTGGAGGCCTCTCTCAAGACAGAATGCACAATTGTTTTTCCAGCGGCTTCCCATGATGCTTCTTCCAACACAAGTTACAGCAGATGGTAGCCTTCAAACTGGCACTGCAAAAATAGATTTAAAAAAAATAGAGCTTAGGAAAATGATGAAAACAATGAATGTCCATATAAGTAAGAACTGGAATCCATGAAACAGATTCAAATATCCAGAAGATCAAAAATTTCATTGAAAGTATTTGAAGTAGAAATAGACAACATGAGGACAGAATACAGCTATAGAAGAGGCAGTAGGATTCCGCTGAGTTCAAGGCCAGCCCGGTCTACAGAGTGAGTTCAGGGCCACCCTGAACTACAAGGTGAGACCTTGTCTCAAAAACACTAAAAGGGCTGAGGGTTAGCTCAGTGGTTCTGGCGCCTGCCTCGCAAGCACAAGGTCCTGAGTTCGATCCCTGGTTACCACATACAATGCTGGGTGTGGAGACTCACGCCCACCAGCAATCAATATCGCATACCACAATGCCAGGCGTGGTGGCTTACGCCTGTAATCCCAGCACTCAGGAGGCAGAGACAGGAGGATTGCTGAGTTCAAGGCTTGCCTGGACTACATAGTGAGCTCAGAGCCAGCCTGAACTACAAAGCGAGACCCTGTCTCAAAAAGAAAAAAAAAAAAAAAACACTAAAAAAGGAAAAAAAAAACTGATTGAAAAACAATATACTTCCATGACAAAGAACACCTAAAGAAATTCATGAGTACAAGACCAGCACTAAAATATCCAAAGGGCATTCCAGGAAGAGATAACAAGGACTATGACCCCATGAGTCCCAACAGAATGAATCCATCAGGTAAGGCAAGCAATTTAACAGAGGGGAATGAAGTGAATCAAATATAGGAAAATAACATAAAAGGATAAGTCAATATATATCAATTAGAGCCATCAGTAATCTCAATTCACCAATCATAAGAAACAGACTGGGAGAATAGATCAAGAAAGAAGATCCAATGACAATATGTTACATATTTAATTAAAAACATTTAATAAAAAAATTCACAGGCTGAAGTTAAAGGATGGAAAACAATATTCTATGTAACAGGAAGCTAAGACAGTGGATTGTAAGCCAAAATTTATAAAGAAAGACAAAGAAGGTCACTATATCCTTATAAAAGGAACAATCCAAGAGGAAAAGTTGTCATAAATATAAATGCACTAAATATCAGTGCAACCAATAATATAAAAAAATTAGTAGACATGGAAACCCAACTAAATACTAACACAGTTGTAATGGAGGACCTCAATACTAGATAACTAGTTATCTAGACTATAAAAAAAATCAACTAGACAAAGCATCAACAGTGAAATATCAGATCTGGACCAAACTTTTGAACAAGTGGGCTTAGTATATGTTTACAGAGTATTCCACCCCACATCAGAATATGCATTCTTCTCAGCTGCATATGGGACATACTAACTCAGAGCATATAAATACAAAGGAGCTGAAATTATCCCATGCATATTATCAGATTATAGTTCAATGAAATTGGAAATCAATGGCAAAAAAACCCCACAACTTCATAAACACATGGAAATTAAACAGGACCCTCCTGAACAACAAATGGGTCACAGATACAATTGAAGAAGTTTTTTCTATAATTAAATGATAATGTCAATACAACATACCAGAATTTAACAAGATACAATGAAAACAGTCCTACAGGGAATATTTATAGTGGTGAATTCTCATATCAGAAAAAATAGAGCAAGCTCAAATAAACAACCTAATGTTGAACTCAACCTTCTACAAAAAGATGAGCAAGATAAGCCCAAAGCTCATAGAAGAGAAAAAATTATAAACATCATAGCAGAAATTAATGCAATGGATACTAAGAAAACAATACAAAAAGTCAATGAAGACTTGGTTCTTCAGAAGATGAAATACAATTGACAAACTTTTAGCCAACCTTATCAAAAAAAGGAAAAAGATGCAAGTCCATGCAATTAGGAATGAAGGAAACAGGTTTGCAGAGATCCAGAAGATATCAGTACCTACTTAAAACCTGTATTTTAATAAGATGGAAAATAAGGGAAAAATAGGAAGATTCCTAGATACATATGAATTAACAAAAACTGAATCAAGAAGATATAAAAATTCTAAATAAATCAGTGAATGAAATTGAAGATATAATTTAAAATTTATCAACAATGCAAAGTCTAGGCCTTGAGGGATTCACTGCTGAATTCTACAAGAATTTAGAGAAGACCTAATGTGGCTACTTCTCAAACTCTTTGATGAAACTGACAGGGAAACTATTCTCCCAAACTCATTCCTGGAAGCAAGCTTTACCCTGATACCAAAACTAGAGAAGGATCCAACCAAAACTGAACTATAGACCAGTCCCTCTAATAAATATAGACATAAAAATCATCAGTAAGATAATAGCAAACAAAAGGCAACAAATCTTTGAGAAGATTCTGCACCATGACCAAGTAGGGCTCATCCAAGGGAAGCAGGATGACTCAACATACACAAATCAATGAATGTTATACATCATAGTAAGACATCCAAGGACAAAAAAAAGCCTATGATCATCTCAGTAGATGCAGAAAAAGTGTTTGACTAAGTCAAACATTCATGATAAGCACCCTACAGAAAATTAGAATAGATGTGGGCTGGAGATTTAGCTTAGTGGTTCCAGAACTTGCCTCACAAGCACAAGGTCCTGGGTTTGATCCCTGGTAATCACATACAATGCTGGGTGTGGTGACTCACGCCCTCTAGCAATCAATACTACATACCACAATGCCAGGCGTAGTGGCTCACACCTGTAATCCCAGCACTCAGGAGGCAGAGACAGGAGGATTGCTGAGTTCCAAGCTTGTCTGGGTTACATAGTTACATAGTTCAGGGCCAGCCTGAACTACAAAGTGAGACCCTGTGTCAAAAAAAAAAAGTTAGAATAGATGGTCTTTTTCTCAATCTGATAAAAGCCATCTAGGACAAATCAACAGCCAACATCATACTAAGTGGTCAAAAACTAAAAGCTTTCACCCTAAAATAAGAAACAAGACTAGGATGTCCACTCTCACCACTCTTGTTCAATACAGTTCTGGAAACACTAGGCAGAGCAATTAGACAAGAGAAAGAAGTAAAGGGGATAGGATAGAAAAGGAAGACATTAAATCAGCATTATTTGCAGATGACACGATGCTCTACATAAAAGACTCAAAAACTCCACCAAGAAGACTTCTAGATTTAATAACCAAATTCAGTAGCAAAGCTGGATACAGTCAACACTCAAAAATTGATAGCCTTCTGGTACACGAATAATGAATTCATTAAGAGAAAAATTAAGGAACAACACATTTCACAATAGCGTTCCCAAGAATGAAATATCTAGGAATCTAGATATCTAACAAAGGAAGTGAAATATTCTTACATGGAAAACTAAGAGACTCTGAAAAAGGAGAATGAAGAGGATATCAGAAAATGGAAAGATATCCCTTGTCGTTGGGCAGGAAGAGTCAATATAATGAAAATGGCCATACTTCCAAGTTGTTGTACAGATTTACAAATTTTGATCCCAATCTAAATACCAATAGCATACCTCACAAAAGTAAAAAAAAAAAAAAAAACTTAAAATTCATTTGGAACCAGAAGAGGTTTCAAATACCAAAGGCAATTCTGGGCAACAAAGGTAAGGCAGGGACATCAAAATCCCTGACTTGAAATTACACTATAAAGCTATTGTGATAAAACAGCACAGTATTGGTAGAAAACAAACAAATACAAAAAGACCTGAAGATCAATGGAACAGACTGGAAGACGCAGAAACAATTCCAGACACACTCAGCCACCTTATCTTTGACAAAGGAGTCACACATCTTCCCTAGAAGGCAAAGAGCCTCTTTCATAATATGCTGGGAAAACTGGCTTTCCAAATGCCAAACACTAAAACTAGACCCATTTCGTGCTCGCTTCGGCAGCACATATACTAAAACTAGACCCATTTCGGGCCGGAGGGTTAGCTCAGTGGTTCCAGCACCTGCCTTGCAGGTGCAAGGACCTGAGTTCAATCCCCGGTAACCACATATAATGCTGGGCGTGGTGGGTCACGCCTGTCATCCCAGCACTCGGAAGGCAGAGACAGGAGGATTGCTGAGTTCGCGGTGGCTTGCCTGGGCACCATAGTGAGCTAAGGGCCAGCCTGAACTACAAAGCGAGACCCTGTCTCCAAAAAGAAAAAAAAAAAAAAAAAACTAGACCCATTTCTTTCACCATACTCTAAACTAAAATTGATCTGGATCAAAGGTGTAAATATTAAAATAGAAATACTAAATCTGCTGGATGACAGAATAGGTGGAACCCTTGAAGACATGGGTATAGGCAAAGACTTTATGAACAAAACCCAGATCACACAGGAACTATCACAAAGAACCAACAACTGGGACCTCATCTTATTAAAAAGCTTTGAACAGTATGAGAAACCACCAACAAAGTGAACAGAAAACTCAGAGTTCAGGGAAAAAATTGTTGCTACTTGTTCCTCAGAAAAGGACTAATAAATAGAATATATAAAGAGCTCCAAAAATAAATACAGAAACCTTGCAAATTTAAAGACCTAATCCAAAAATGGGCATCTGAAATGAGTAGACACTTCTCAGATGAAGAAGTAGAAACAACAAATGAATCTATGAAAAGATGTTCACAATCACTAGTCCTTCCTGAGATTTAAAAGAAAACAAAGCTGAGATTCCATCTCACTCCAGAAAGAATGGCTGCTATAACAATGTTAGCTGAGCTACAGGGGAAAAAGAATCCTTTCACTGTTGGCGGTAACATAGACTGGTGCAACTGTGGAAATCAGTATGGAGAGTCCTTACAAAACTGAAACTTTAGGCCAGAGATTTAGTTCAGTGGTTATAGCGCCTGCCTAGCAAGTGTGAGTTCCCTGGTTCGATCCCCAGTAACCACATACAACAAGACTGTGCATAGTGGCTCATGTCCACTGGCAATCAGTAGTGGTATAAGTACCTCAGACCACAAATGCTGGGCTTGGTGGCCCAAGCCTGTAATCCCAGCACTCAGGAGGCAGAAGCAGCAGGATTGCTGAATGCAAGGCTTGCCTGAGCCACATAGCAAGCTCAGGGCCAGCCTGAACTACAAAGCAAGATCCTGTCTCAAAAAAAAAAAAAAACTAAAACTATAGGTTCCATTTGACCTAGATATTGCCCTTCTTGGTGTCTTACCAAAAGGATTAAAAGCATCGTATCATCATGATACACACACATGTATGTTTATAGCAGCACAGTTCATAATCACTAAATCTTACAAACAGCTCAAATGCCTATTAACTATAAAGAAGATTGTGCCTCTGTGTGTGTGTGTGTGTGTGTGTGTGTGTGTTTTCATACAAGGGAGTGCTCCTCTGCTATAAAGGATATGCTTGAAAGTTTATCTGGCAAATAGATGCACCTTGAGATTATACTCTTAAGTGAAATAAATTGGATACACATGTTAAAATACTGCCTTATTTCTTTGGTTTGAGAAACCAAAAGTATGAATGATGACCAAAATGTATACTAGATATTGGGAAGAAAAGGTTCAAATGAGAAGAGAAACAAGGAAAGGGGGAAAGGATGACAGGACAAGAAAAAAATAGAAAGAAAAGATGGAAATAAAGCTTAAATAGAGATGGGAAGAGGGGCCGAAGGGGAAGAGAATGGGATT
>PVIC010048494.1:0-13497 GCA_004025085.1 Thryonomys swinderianus | reverse complement strand
AAGGTCCTGAGTTCGATCCCCGGTAACCACATACAGTGCTGGGCGTGGTGACTCACGCCCACCAGCCATCAATACCACATACCACAGTGCCGGGAGTGGTGGCTCACGCCTGTAATCTCAGCACTCGGGAGGCAGAGACAGGAGGATTGCTGAGTTGGAGCCTTGCCTGGGCTACATAGTGAGCTCAGGGCCAGCCTGAACTACAAAAGCGAGACCCTGTCTCAAAAAAAAAAAAAAAAAAAAAAAAAAAAAAAAAAAAAAGTGTGTGCGAAACAATATTCCTGTAATATATAAACTAACTAGAATTACATGACAGTTTTATTTGTCTTTAATAAGACATTTATCGGTACATTTTAGCCACATAATGATAGCATTCACCCTAGGGAGTATGTACCTGTAGGTGGTCTATTTTGCTTCTTTTTCCCTCGCTGTCTTCGGCACTTGCTGGGTCCTGGGGGCCCACTTCGCTCCTCTCCTCTTCCTCTCATTGCGAGGGCAGCAACTGGACAGCAAATCTTGGAGGCGCTGTTTCTCTGCGTTTCACACTCCATCATCTTCCCCAGAACACTTCTCTTTAATTTTATCTATTTTATTTTGGGGGTTTTTCAAGACAGGGTCTCACTTTGTTCAGGCTGTCCTGGAACTTGCAGCGATCCTCCCGTCTCAGCCTCCTGAGTGCTGGGCTCACAGGCATGCGCCCTGGTGCCTGGCTACTTCCTTCCTTTCTGTGGTTTAAATCTCTGCCTCCTTGGAGGCTGACGGCCGGGTCGGAGCAGGGCTCAGCCTTGCTTCCTGCTGAGTGTGGCGGCTGCGGAAAATGGCTGCGCCTGGAGATGGCAGTGCCACGGGAAATAAATCAGACGCACAAGTGTGCATCTCACACGGCTTCTGTTGTATGAGAAACCTGGAGTCTAAATGAACCCAAAGCAAAATGAAAGAGAGATACGTGGACGCGGAAACAGATCCTTTGTCGAAGGGGAGGGGAGCGAGGGAAGGAGAAGGGGCGGTGGAGCCGAGGGAAGGGATGAAAGAACCACAGCGTGCCATGTTCGGGCACCAGCTCCTTAGGAGGGATGTAATTATTATGGACTGCAAAACGCACTAATAAAAACAGAGCTTTAAATTAAAAAAAAAAACATCCAACTTCCTTCTACAGCGAGCATGTCTTAGCTCAGCGTTCAGCGCAGTGAGGTCTGAATTATTTCAAAGTAGAGTCTTACTCCAGGACTTACATCTGTGTAGGATATTTCAAATTTTAAGAATTTGTAGTTTTGCACAACGCCAGGTGAGGTGGCTTGTGCCTGCCATTCCAGCACTCGGGAGGCAGAGGCAGGAGGATTGCTGTGAGTTCGAGGCTCACCTGGGCTATATCGAGAATTCAGGGCCAGCCTGAACTACAAAGCCAGACTCTGTCTCAAAAAACTTAAAAATAAAAAATTCACAGTTTTCCCACATTTCGCTCTCAGGATAGTTCTGTAGTTGCTTTATGTTTTTGAGACGTGTGCATTTCCAGTTTGCCTGCAGAAGTCCTCCTTAAACGACGCGGGTGACACTGGCCGATGCTCTCCCGCTTAGCGGTGTCCGGAGGCCCCGGGCGGAGGCCCCGGGCGGGTCAGCCCCACAGCGCCCGGCGCCGGCACCGCAGGCCGCTCCCAGGCAGCTCCTTAGCGCCGGCAGCGTGCGGCTGTGAACGCGGGGTGTGCCGACCTCCGTTGCGGGACGTCTTTCCCGGAAGGAAACAGGAAAGCTTTGGCAGGCGGGGTGGGAAGGAAGAGTCAGAAGGAGCAGGAGGCCGGAGGAGGGCAGAGGGAGAAAGACATAAAAGCGTAAAAATGTCGGCGCGCGGACTCCTCTGACAGCACCATCCCGCGTGGCCAACGTGGACTGATACAAAATAAAAGGAAACACTAAGCTGAAATTTTTCTGATACTACCAGTGTATTTCCAGTACACAATTTAAATCAGTAACAGCAAGGCTGTGATAAAATTCTTTAAACATTTTGGTGAATTTTACACGTAAGGCCCAGAAAAACAACCCGGAGTCGTGAGGGAGGGAGGGTCCGGGCTGCCTGGGCTCGGGGGGACCAGGACGTGGAGACGGTGTCTGCACCTTCTGACGCGCGTTGATTAATACTTCCCCCACCCTGAAGGGCTGAAGGTCCTTGGAGATCTGTACCCCAATTTCAGATCCAATTAAAATGATATCCACTACTAAATTAACTGTGGACACTCGAATCTTCATAATAAAATGACATAGTCTCAAGGCACCGATTAATTCATCAAACATGCAAAAATATGTCAAGGAAACGATGAATCCGCGTGTTCTGAAGTCCACCCGGAGTCCTCACCACACTGATTCTCCTTCCTTTAAAAGCAGCGCTGACAAATAGTCCACCATCTGCCTGTTTAAATGCAGTGAAAGAAATGTTCTTCTCAAAGCATATGGCGAATAATTAGGTGTCTGTGAACAGAGCAAGGTTGGAGAAGGAGCCAGAGGGGGCTGCAGGGCCTGCTCTGGGCCCCACGGCGGACGCGCTCCCCGCGCGGGCCCGGCTCTGTGGCCCTGCAGCCTCCTGAGGTCCTGCTGTGTGGGGACGGCCAGGCCTGGCCTTCCACGTGACACTGTCCCCCACGCCTGGCTGGCAGGCTGGGCGCCTTTTCTCCAGCAGGGGCCTTGTCCCCACTGGCTCTTTGGCCGCGAGGGATCGGTGAAGGAAAGGAGACACTGGAAACGGGGCTCCCGGTGACGACGGGGACGCTCGCTGTCCGGCAAGAGGCACTGGGGCTGGACATTGGTTGGGAGCCGAAGGCTGCTGCTTGGTCTCCTCCGCACAAGACTGTCCTTAGCAGCACCGGAAGTAAGGGCTGGCTTCAGACTCACAGCAACCCTTCTGCCTCAGCCTCCTGAGTGTGGGGTGACAGACGTGTGCGCCACCACCCCCAGCTTGGACTCTGGACTTTTAAAATGTTTTCTTTAGAGTGCCTGACTGAAATGAATCCTGTGTTTATCTTAGGCATATGTTGTTTTCAGTTAAATTCATTGCTAGCTGGTATAGTAAGTCTCACTAACTTTAAGCCTTACTGCGGACTACCGGAGGCGAGTGAACCAGAGCGACCCTCAGCACAGAGGCTGCCTAAGGGGAAGAAGGGCGGCTGCGGCCCGCGATGCGGGTCCCTCCGCGGCTGTTTGTCTGGCTGCCTCTGTGACGTCTTCCACCGGGGAGCACTGACGCGATGGGTCCCTCTCTGCGGCTGTCTCCAGGCGGCCTTCGGGGCGCGAGTCCCGCAGCCAGCGGCCGCCTCTCCGCTGAGCCCCGCGCCGGAGCGTCCAGGGCCGCGCGAGCTCCCGCTCCTGCTGTGGGCAGCTTCCCGAGGCCGGCGCCTGGACGAGGCCGGCCGCGGCCCCGGAGCCCCCGAGGCAGAGGTCGCGCCGCGAGGCCCTCGGCGTCTCCGTCTGTGCCGCCGCGCTGGGCCGGCCTGGGCGCTCACAAGAGGGGCTGGGACCCGGCAGCTCGTGGGCCAGAGTCACTTCTTTCAGGAAGAGAGAAAGGGAAGCACCAACATCAGACTGCAGGGCCGGGCGTGGTGGCTCACGCCTGTAATCCCGGCACTCGGGAGGCAGAGGCAGGAGGATTGCTGAGTTCGAGGCTTGTCTGGGCTACATAGTGAGCTCAGGGCCAGCCTGAACTACAAAGAGAGACCCTGGCTCAAAACAAAAAAACAAAAGCAAAACACCAAACCAAACCAAACCAAACAACAACAACCAGTGTTGGTGTGGTGACATACACCCATAATCTCAGCATTCTGGAGGCTGAGGCAGGAGGATTGCTTGCAAATCTGAACCCAGCCTGGGCAACTCAGAAACCTAGTGAGACTGTCTCATAATAAAAGTTAAAAGGAGGTGGAGCTCAACGCAAGGTCCTGTGTTCCTGTTCTTCACTGCCAGCAAAACAAAACAGCCCCATTATTAAAAACTCTGACTTCTGATGTTAATTTAATCTTTTTGGTATTTTAAAAATTTAAAATCATTAACTTTTTTGATGGAATTGGGAACAGAACTCAGGACCTTGCACTTCTTGGATGGTCACTGAGAATCCCTGCTGGCTACAAATATCACAGTTGCTAATTGGCAGTTTCTTGAGGAAGCCCAGGGAGACTGCTGGCTGCTGCCCCCTCAGTCTCGCTTAGCACATCGAGCCTTTCCTCCTGCATGCGCTGTAGAGGTCCCATCATACGCTGTCACCCAGGAGGAGCTCTGCTGATTAGGCCCTCAAAGCTTGGGCTTCTCAGTCCTGGATCTGCTCACCCTATTGTTTGGTCTCTGGGATCCTTCTGCCTGTGGACAGTTCTTATACACTGAACTTTTCTGAAACAATGTTCAGGGTACTTTCTAGAAAGTTCCATGTGAAAATGACTGAGACCTCTTTCCATATAACCAGAAGCAACGGCCCCATCCCAGTCTGCATCTTTTGGAGGCTGATTTTATGGCCACTGTCACACCTCCAGGTGACAGAGACACCTGTACCTGAATTGCGATCTTCTCATGACAGATTCTGATTCCCGGCTTCCCAGCTAAACCTCTCTTGGTTTCCTGAAGCCCAGAAACAATGAGATCACACACTGTCATTGTTTCCAGCCTCTGCCTCTGGGGGTAGCTTGTTACACAGCGACAGATAGCTCACAGAGTGGCCTTCTCACTCTACAAGGCTGTGCACAAGGCACGTATCTCCTTGGGAGTGAGGGCGCCGTAAAGGACTCTTCCATTAGACAGCCGTGAGCTTGCCCAGGACGTGGTAGAGCTGTCAAGAACAAGCAGAAAACGTGTTGGACACAGGTTTGGCAAGGGACTTGTTTTTTTCCCTGCATGATGACTTGAAGATGGGTACCATACTGTACATATGTTCAACTCTAACAGCTAAACTTATTTCTTCGCTCGCGAACTTTGCAACAGGTTCCTGTACATACATTAAACATATAGCTCCACTGACCAACCCCCTTCAGACTGATTGACAGGTAAAAAGATTCCAGCAAAAACAACCCCCAAAACACCCCAGAACAAAAAGCCATTCTGTTACTATTCTTGGAAGATTCAGAGTCACAGCAGATCTGCAGGGCTCTGGTGACGTCTCCGGGGCCTCTCCGTCTGGGCCGTGGAGCCTGCACACGCGGGAATTCATGGGTCTGCGCGGATTCGCTAACGATTTCTAGTGAGTCGCGGAGCTTCGCTTCCCGCAGCAGCCCGCTGGTGTGTGACGCCGGGTGGAGAACTGTCCCTGTTCCCGCCGGCTTCTCAGGGTCATGTCAAGATTTATTTAAACAGATGATCAAGAAGAGCTTGAGTTTTCCAAAATAGTCAAATTCAAGGGGCCCGATGAGTGGCTGGATAGGAACGTGCCTTTTAAGATAAAATGCTGGCGGCGTGAAGTATGAGGTGATTATTTATACCGCTCGTTCTTTATCCACGGGTGATGGTGGTTTTCCCTTCTGAAGAGTTAACCGCTTTATTCACTAATCTCTTAACTCTTCCAGAATTACTTTATAATGAGGCCCGTAAGTTCACTAGAGTGGTAATGGAAAAAATTAAAAAAAAAAAAAAAGACACGCGTGTTAGATCCGGAACCCAAACGGAGTTAAGTGGCAAGCCTCCGTTCGGTAGCCGCCGTCACTTCCTTTAGAGCTTTGGAACTCACGCTGTTGGGTTGGGGGCTCAGCTGAGTTGCGCCCCGGCGCCCTTGCAAGTGTAAGGTCACGGGTTCGATCCTTCGTATAGCAAAACCCGCCTGAAACAAATCGAAAGGAAAGAATGAACTCACGCTGTGACAACGAACGGTAGCAGGCGCGCTCCGAGACGTCCGCGGGAGCGCCGGGACGGGAACGCTGCGAGGCTTGGACGTCTGCCCCGGAGGGAGCCGCTCCCCCGGCACCAGCGCCCCGGCCCTCCCTTGTGACTCTCAGGGGCTGTGCCCGGCAGGGACGAAGGTGGGAAGTACGCGACGAGATGCTGTGCGATGGAGCCCGAGAGCGAGCTGGGGCGTGTTCAGCAGCCGCTCCGAGCGAGGACGCGCCGGGCGGGGCTGGGAGGGGCCGGGCGCGGCGCAGCCTCGCTCTCAGCGCAGCCTGGGGCACAGCGGGGCTCGTCCCGGACGCGATGGCCACACAGCGAGTCCACGGCGCCTCCTTCCTGGCCAGGAGCCCGGCTGGGTGTCTGCGGGCGTGGGGTGCAGCGGCCTCGGGGACCCAGGCCCCCCGGAGCCGTGATCATCTCCCAGCTCCGGCGCAGGGAGCAGGAACGCAGCAAGTGCTGAGTGCGACATTCAGGGACGGTTTATGTATACAGCATACTTTAGAAGTAGCTGGATGCTTCCTGATTTCTTACAGGGACCTCCCAAAGTAGGTATATTTATCATTTTTCTTTTCTTTTTAAATGGAGTTTATTGGTGCGTTTTAAGTACACATCTCTACTACATTCAACATTAAGAATTTGTACCTGGACTACATGATGTGTCTTTTTTTTTTTTTTTTTGAACAGGGTCTCGCTTTGTAGTTCAGGCTGGCCCTGAGCTCACTATGTAGCCCAGGCAAGCCTGGAACTCAGCAATCCTCCTGCCTCTGCCTCCCGAGTGCTGGGATTACAGGCGTGAGCCACCATGCCCGGCATTGTGGTATGCGGTTCCAGGGATCAAGCTCGAGAACTTGTGCTTGCAAGGCAGACACTGGGCGGTGCCAGGGATCAAGCTCGAGAACTTGTGCTTGCAAGGCAGACACTGGAACCACTGAGCTAAGTCCCCAGCCTTCTTTCCCTTCTTCACTGTTTCCTACCCTCCCCTTTTCTCTTTGAATGTTTTCTTCCTATTTCCTATTCCCATCATACATTGTGGACCTCATTTATGCATCACTTCTATCTTCTAGAAGATTCTTAGATAAGTAGGTGTTGAATAAAACCAGGGTCATGTAGGTGCCAGGTGGGCTGAGCCCAGCGGTTCCTGGTTTCACCTTCCCTGGATGGGCTCTGGTGAGTATGAGTGAGGCCTCCATGCAATGCCTTCCAGTGAGGCATTCAAGATAAATCAGGGCTGAATGGTCCCTGCCTTCCTCTCGGGTGCTTTCTCCATGAGAAAGGGCCTATCAGGTCACTGGGAAGTGTGGCCTACCACAAACCAGGACTGTTAGCCCCAGTGGTTCTCTGTGAACGTCACAACAGGGCAGCCGTCTTTCTCACTTTCTCATCACGGAGACCCAACGTTTGACACCTACAGTTTAAGAAGGAGGGGTTTATTTTGGCTCATGGTCATAGTTCAGGGTCACCTGGCTTCAAGGCAGGAAATGGCATGGCAGAGGGTCTGGAGGAAGAGAGACGCTCACATTATGGCGGCCTGGAAGTGGGAAGCTGGGAGGCAAGAGGGGCTCCCCCTCACTTCTAGGCCTCGCTCCAGTATTCTGACCAGGCCTCTCACAGCAAGCCAGCTACTGCACTGCTAAGATCCACTCCCCTTCCAACAGCCCTAGCTATGAGCTTGAGGTCCTGGGGGGGAATCTTCTCTATTGAAACCATAATAGCAATCCTTTCTTCATACAGGATATGGAGATAATCCTTTCTCCAGGATATCTTTCCTTGCAATGAAAACATTGCTAGGCTTGGTGGCACATAGGAGACTGAGACAGGAGGACTGCAAATTCAAATACAACCTGAGCAACCTGGTAACTTGGCAAAATCCTATTAAAAAAAAAAAAAGAGGCTAGGGCCAGAGGGTTAGCTCAGTGGTTCCGGCGCTGGCCTCGCAAGCACAAGAACCTGAGTTCGATCCCCAGTAACCACATATAATGCTGGGCATGGACACACACCCACCAACAATCAACACCGCATACCACAATGCTGGACGTGGTGGCTCACGCCTGTCATCCCAGCACTCGGGAGGCAGAGACAGGAGGATTGCTGAGTTCGCGGCGGCTTGCCTGGGCACCATAGTGAGCTCAGGGCCAGCCTGAACTACAAAGTGAGACCCTGTCTCCAAAAAGAAAAGAAAAAAAAAAAAAAAAAGAGGCTGGAAGGTAGTTCAGTGAGAAGGTCTTGGGCTAAACTAAACTAAACTAAACCCAAAGCAAAACCACACAGAACTAAAAAAAGCACATTTACATTTATGTCATGTTGTGAGTGATACTCCTAGGCAGAATTGTGACCCTCTACTCAGGTGCTGATGTCCCAAGCTGAAGTAGCTCAGGATATGACCATATTTTGACATAAGGTGCTCAAGACATCAGGCCAGAGATTTAGTTTAGAGGTTCCAGCACTGCCTAACAAGCACAAGGTCCCTGGTTTGATTCCTGGTAACCACATACAACAATAACAGGTGTGGTGACTCACACCCACCATCAATCAATACCACATACCACAGTGCTGGGCATGGTGGTTCCCGGTTGTAATCCCAGCACTCAGGAGGCAGAGGCAGGAGGATGGTTGAGTTCAAGGCTTGCCTGGGCTACATAGTGAGCTGAGGGCCAGCCTGAACTACAAAGCTAGACCCTGTCTCAAAAAAAAAAAAAAAAAGAGATATATGATTGGGTTAAGATAAGGTCATCAGGGTGGGTTAATCCTAAGAAGACGGGTTGAAGAGACCCTCGGGCTGTGCTCTGCATGAGGACACGGTCCATGGAAAGCTGCTGGGCCTGGCTGCCTGAATCCAGGGAGTCAGTGCAGGGAACCACTCTGCTGGGCCCTTGATCTGGGACTTGTGGCTCCCTTGGCTAAGACAACCAGTGCATGGCATTTTCTGACGGCAGCTTTAGCAAGCTAATACGTGCTCCTAAATCTCCAACTCACTGAATTAAAACATGTGTGGGATGCTGGGATTTTACAACTGAAGACCCTCCTTCCCCTCTGCTCTCCTACCCACCCCTGCTTCATGTATGCACACACGGGACAGGAATGGAGGGGAGGGAGGCAGCTCACTGAATCCCAAGAGAATTCTCAGCCTCTTAAAAGCTTGCCTCTAAGTCTGTACCCCCACTCTTCATCTAATGCCGCACTACCTTTCTTTTGTAGCATAAACTGTGTTCTAACCACCTACTTATGCCTTTGTCACTTTTTCCTTACTGAGACATGCTACCTGACACCTGTACTTGAAAGAGGGAAAGGTTTGTGTGGGTTCACAATCTGTAGAGGCTCTTGTCTGTATTGGCTGGCTCCGAGGCAGACAAGGCAGGTGGCAGGGACCGGGTGCAGGAGAGACGCTCGGCTCATGGCCACCAGGAAGCAGAGGGAGAGGGAGGAGCCCGCAAAGCAGACAAGCCTTTCCGGGTCATGCTCATGGTGACGTCTCTCTTCTGAGTGGGCCCCACCTCCCGATAGCAACCAATTATAACGCCTCTCTTACCCAGTCAGCCTCCTGAGGTCCTGCCTATCATCCCAGCCATCTAGACATAGGCCATAACGATTTGTAGGTGTAACTATCTGAATAATTTTCCCACTATGCCATGTCCTTCCCGGTTTGGGAGCCTTCCTGACACTCCAGTGCTTACCTGGTGAGTGGCTTACTTTGGGTGACCCATGAAAAGTGGCCGTGAGCAGGTCTTTGACCTTGTGTCCTTAATTAATTATTACCTAACACTGATTTGTGTATCTAAGGGAAATGGAAATGAAGCAGCTATACAGAAAAACAATTCACTTTTCCTGTTAAAATGACTGAAGTAAACCCAGAAGAAGTGAAACATTTCTTCACTCTAG
This sequence comes from Thryonomys swinderianus, assembly GCA_004025085.1. NCBI lineage: Eukaryota > Metazoa > Chordata > Mammalia > Rodentia > Thryonomyidae > Thryonomys > Thryonomys swinderianus. The sequence continues at coordinate 3,777 of PVIC010048494.1, read as the reverse complement.
TACTTTGCTTAAAAGAGTTATTGTTATTATTTTTTGATGACATACAAGTCCGGGCCATTTTCTGTCATTAAAGTCTCATGGCTTCCTTCACACACCGGGTTGCATACGCCAGCCAAATCCTAGTAATTAGCGTTTTCTTCCTCAAGTCCCAAAGCAAGCGGATTAGGAGGATAATTCTCTCCTCTCCCTTGTTGGCCATTGGGGTCGTTTGTTGAAAGCAGCAACGTGTAGCGCGGCTGGAGGGAAGCAGCACGTTGGGCCACAGCCCGGCCGCTGCGTGTCCAGGAGCTGGATGACTCGGCGGTGTGTGTGGGAGCTCGAGAGGGACGAGGGAGGCTGGTGAGGGCGGAAAGACGTGGGAGGAAAGGACAGGAGGGAATCTCGAAACTCCTGTGCCGTTGCTTTAGCTGATGCCCTCAGACTTCCACTGATTATGTACCAGTGCTAAGAATTTCATATGAATTGTCTTCAAGTTTAATTACTTCTCAACACTGGAAGGTTGGTACAATTATTGGCCCATAACAGTTTTTAATTTAATTTAATTTTTGTGGTACTGGAGATTGAACCTAGGACCTTTATACTGAGATATGCTCCCTACCCTTTTCTTCTTATTCTTCTAATTTTTTTTTTTTTTTGGAGACAGGGTCTTGCTTTGTAGTTCAGGCTGGCCCTGAGCTCACTATGGTGCCCAGGCAAGCCGCCGCAAACTCAGTAATCCTTCTGTCTCTGCCTCCCGAGTGCTGGGATTACAGGCGTGAGCCACCACGTCCAGCATTGTGGTATGCAGCGTTGATTGTTGGTGGGTGTGTCTCCACGCCCAGCATTGTATGTGGTTACCGGGGATCGAACTCAGGTCCTTGAGCTTGCGAGGCAGGCACCGGAACCACTGAGCTAACCCTCCGGCCCTAATATACTTTTTTTTTTAGATTTTGAAATGGTACCTCACTAAGTTGCTTAGTTACCCAGGCTGTGCTTGAACTTGAGATCTTCTTGCCTCAGAGCACTGGGATTACCAGTATGTTCACCTTGTCTAGTGCCATACATTTTTAGGGAAAGTATTTATGGCTAAACAAGTTTAAACAATGTGCTTCAAGTGACACTTTTGTTAGAATCCAGCCTTTCCCCCCTTTTGTTTTGGTGACTAAAATATTGCATTTTCATTGTAGATATGGTACAAAATAAAGTATTAAAAACAAACTAAACTTGTGCCTGGTGTGGTGGCTCACGTCTGTAATCCCAGCACTCGGGAGGCAGAGGCAGGAGCATTGCTGAGTTGGAGGCTTGCCTGGCCTACGTAGTGAGCTCAGGGCCAGCCTGAACGACAAAGCAAGACCCTGTCTCAAAAAACAAAAACAAAAACAAAAACTAAACTTTATGGTCAGAATCAACCATGATGAACATTTTTGTGAGTATCTTTCCAGTGTTTATGTTTCACGATTATATATATTTTGCCAACTGTTATCAATATACTATATATAGTATTTTGCAATCTGCTTCCTAAAAATTCTAATTTTATTTTATTGAAGAGATTTTTATGGTATCATTTTCAGTGATTATGTATCATTCTAACTTATTAATAAATCATAATTAACCTATTTTTTACCATTAAAAATTTAGTTTATGGTCACTTTGCTATAAAATCTAATAACTACATTTTTATAACAAATATTTTATACACCGATAGTTTATTTCAGCTATATTCCAGAAGAATTAACTGTTTGAAGAAACAAAATTCTTTCTTTCATATATAGTTCAAATAAAATTTTGCAATAAAGTACAACTTTAAAAAGTTCAAAATTAACATCATTTATACTATCCATGTATAAATTCTGTAGGGAAAAATAGTTTTCTTTAACTTTATAGATGTCTTGTATATAAGTCTCTCCTCCACCTCCCTCCTTCTCTCCCTTCCTCCCTGCCCCTTCCCTTGGCTCCTTCTTTCCATTTCTTCATTTTCTTTGAGACAGGGTCTCACTTTATAGTTCAGGCTGGCCCTGAACTCACTGTACAGCCCAGGCTGGCCTTGAACTCACAACAATCCTCCTGCCTCTGCCTCCCAAGTGCTGGGATTACAGGAGTGAGCCACCATGCCCGGCACTGTGGTGTGTGGTACTAATTGCTGATGGGTGTGAGTCACCACGCCTGGTATTGTTTTATGTGGTTACTGGGGATCGAACTCAAGACTTTGAGCTTGCTAGGCAGGCGCTGGAACCATTGAGCTAAATCTCCTGCCCCATTTCTTCTTTTTTTTTTTTTTTTTTTTTTTTTTAACGTTATCATATACCAGGATATGGGTTTTCTCTTTGTGGACTGGAGACACATTGATGGCTTTCAGGAAAGGACCTCTGTGTCTAAGGTGGCCCATCATTTAGAAATTACTGTAACCAGGTTACTAAGACTTTGGACCCACAATTATCAAGTGGGACAGTTCACTGTGACGAAAGCCCTTGACGAAAGTCTTACTGCACCTGTGTAATTCTGGAAGACACGAGCAGAAGGAGCTGTGCACGGCGGGGGAGAATAACAAAGCTGATAGTGTGAGAACGCACAGAGGGCGTCTGCCTGTGCGTGGATCCACTGTGTGGGACAGAAAAGATGGTTCTAGGCACGAAAGCTGGAGGCGAGGCCTTGGTCTGTCTTCCTGCATGGAACCTTGTGAATTCCTGTGGCGCCAACAGTGGACGCTGCCCTTGGGACAAGGACGAGGATGAAGATGAGGACGAGGAGTTGCATCTGCTCCACAGTACTTGTGGGTGGAGGGTGCCAGGGACTGGGGCTGTTAGTGCCATGGGCCGTTTTCCCCATTTTTTAAAGTAGAGAAGACAGTATTGTGGGTCTGTATTTTACTATCATTGCCAAATGCTTTGAGTTTTTGGAGGTGCTGTCGAGTGAATTTTACATTCTTCAGCAAGGGGCCTTGCTGCTCCCACTCCCGATGGGGTGGGTGGGGCAGCTTTTGAGTTCCTGTGCGAAGCTGTGTCCTTCTGCCTCTTTGCCCTCACAGGGCCTGCTAGCTTGTAGATCGACGATGGAGGAAACTCGTACTCTTGTCTGTGTTTGCTGAGTCTGTGTGGAACGCGGCCAGAGGGACAGCGTGTTCCCCAGGAATGGGCAGGAAGTGAGGAAGACGCAGTGGCGGGGCTTCCAGGATGAGGCGAATTCCACACAGAGGAGCAGTGGCTGTAGAGGCTGGATGAGGCCAGAGAACACATAGAGGTGGAAAGTGCTCCCTCTAACGTAAGTTGCTTATTTTTCTGCTCTCTATGATCCACTGTTACACAGTGTTAAAATATAAGTTGTTTAAACTTTTGGAAGCAACAACAAAATTTGTATTTTTATCACCAACCAAGATCTTTTCTGAAAGGAAATGGGCCCTGTTTTTGTGTATTCTGGTGGTATGTTATGGTAAATATTTGAGAGTTATTTTTTGTTTGGAAAGCAAGTAATTTTCACTAGACACTAGCAACTGAAATGTTATCCTGCTTGGTTTATTTGACCTAGTAATATCTTTTTTACTTTTATTATTATTTTTTAATTTTTAAATTTTCTTTTTTTGAGACAGGGTCTCGCTTTGTAGTTCAGGCTGGCCCTCAGCTCACTATGTAGCCCAGGCAAACCTTCAACTCAGCAATCCTCCTGCCTCTGCCTCCCGAGTGCTGGGATTACAGGTGTGAGCCACCACGCCCGGCACTGTGGTGTGTGGTATTGATGGTTGGTGGGCGTGAGTCACCACGCCCAGCATTGTATGTGGTTACTGGGATCGAACTCAGGACCTTG
>PVIC010048493.1:0-13470 GCA_004025085.1 Thryonomys swinderianus | reverse complement strand
TTTCTTTCTTTCTTTCTTTCTTTCTTTCTTTCTTTCTTTCTTTCTTTCTTTCTTTCTTTCTTTCTTTCTTTCTTTCTTTCATTACTGTTGAAAAATTCACTTAACCAAATTGTGGGCTTATAAAGATTTCCTTGCATGTTGTGAATTACTTTTCCTTTGCCTCTTCAAAATTATCTTTCTCTTTGATTTTTGATTGTATCATTATAGTATTTCTAAGGGTGGAGTTCTTTTGAGCAGTCTTGTTTTGGACCTTCTCAACTTCTTAGAATTGAATACCTGTTTTCTTTACCAGACTGGAATGTTTCAATTACTATTATATTTGAAAAAGATTTAAGGTGCTTTCTCTTCTCTCTCATGGACTCCATTATATGCATATTGTCCACATAGGATTCCTTAATTCCCTTAGCTTTCTTCACATTTTTCACTGTCCTTCTCCCCGTGAATTACCTTTAATGAGTTTTTAAAGTTACTGATTATTTCTTCGATGACTTACTCAGGTAGTGAGCTCCTCTAGTCAAATTTTCATTTCAGCTGTGTTCTTCAGTTCCATAACTTCTGTTTAGTACTTTAACATTTTCTCTTTGTTGAAATTTTCCTTTTGTTCTCTTCATGAATAGGAAAGCATTTGTCCTTCAGGTAATATATACTTCATTCTCCCTGATTCTCTGTTGGTGTCAGTGTAATGCATTTCATCTTTGTTAACAGACAGGCTGGAGGTTGGGAGAGGCTCGATCAAACTCTCTCTGTGCTTTATCCACTCATGCTGGGCTGAGCTTGGGCATGAGGAAGTTGGTGACAATATCTACCAGTTCCAAGGGGCCCTGTGTTCTCTTCTTTATGAAAGGCTGCTGCACTGTGGCAGGCTCATCAGGACTTGAAGATGAAGAGCAACATGCCAGTTCTTTGAGTAGCCCCAGAGAAGTGGAGGTGTTGGGTAGATGATATTTTTCTTTTCTCGGTAGCTGAGAATTGAGATTTTTCTGTCCACTCACACTGTGCTGAACAAGGGAGAGGAAGGATGGCACATCCCAGTCCATGCTGTTGTGCCCATTGCTCCACAGACAGCTCCGCTCTTCTAGTTCCATCCGACCTCCAAAACTGGGGAGAAAAAGTCACTGTTCTTGGGACACAAGCTTAGGTGGCAGACATAGGAACAAACTTACCCTCTCTTGGGAGAATCTGCGAGGCAGAGGTCTACTCATGATGGAGGCTTTGCCATGGGTCAGTGCTTTCAAAACAGAGAATTTCCCTATGAGCTTCACTTAGTTTCTAGATTGTTAGCTACTGGATTTTTCACCAAAGAAATTTGTCCACAAATTGTTGCCAGCTTTGTGTTTGTAGGTGGCAGAGGGCATCCAGGCTTTACTCTTTTGTCATATTGATGACATCCTTATTCAGGTCATATCTGAAAAACTCTTGATGATTTAGGCGTCACAAAATTAAGCAAGCCCAAAGTGTGCATTGGTGGCCATATATACTGTATATATATATTTTCTGTACTCAAACTCTACCAAGTAAATTGGCAAGTCAGAATGGCATCCTGTGGCCAAGGGTACCAAATAGCAAACACCAGTCTGGAAGCCAATTCTATCAGCTACATGCTGACTCCCCCATCTGAAGCTCCACCCATTACCTTGTACTGCACTTGCATGAACCAGCAGTTGAAATATGATCTTATTTTGTTTAACATTCCATGCTGGTTATCCTCACTTGGGTTGTGACCACTGAACAGTGCATTTAACTCTCACAGGGTCATGAGTATGCACATATGTGGCAATGATAGGACAACCTCTGAACAGGTAAAACAGCTCTAACACAACACAGAGGTGACAAATGCCCCCATGATTACTCTCAGGCTCTACAATTGACCACAAAAACTCACTGGATGCAGAAAAGCTACTACTCAGCTTATTATAATGAAAGGAGATGGCTTAAAATTAGTACAGCTAAAAAATGCACATGATAAGAGACAGGAAAACTGAGAGCAAATTCCAGGGTATTTCTTCTCAGTTTTGTCACAGAGGGACATGTCTTTGTTTAACCCGGACATGTGACACATGTTCAAGATACTGTCAACCACAGATGTCAACAGAAGCCTTGGATTATATGTCTTTTTGGGGGATCAGAGAAGTAGACACTCAGTGATCTTGTGGCCAAGACACTAGAGTAGGTGCATAACATACAAAAGCAGGTGTTTGCCACAAAAAGCAAATAAACAAAAACAATAATCTGAACATAAGATTATCTAGTCAAAATCACGCAGTAGGGACTCATGGCTTCAGACACATAGTCACCCGGGATGCATTTAATTCAATATATACATCCCTGTCTGAAGGTGGCCTTTTCAGAAAGGCTGCTCTTGGGCAGATGAAAGCTGGTGGACACTCCGGAGTGATCTGACGATATTGTCACGTCTGCAGGGCTTTGAAGTTTCCAGTAAACACTGTTGAATTATGTCACCAAGATCTGTTAACTACTAGTGTATGTCAGATGAGACTGCAGAAGGCTGCAGCTGCTGCTTGTCCAGTCTTTAGGGGAGAGAGATAAAACAGTATGTCTCCAGCTCCATTCTGCAGCGGGGAGCACCAGCCTTGTCACATCCTCCAGACTGGACATCTCACACTGATCTGATCAAAGGTTCGGGAAGAGTTTGATTTGCTTCCTGGAGCAGGTCACCCAGCTGCTCCTAACTATCCCATAGGTTTCCCACAACAGTCCAATGACCAGCTTTCAGATCTCACAATTTGAGACCAGAAGAGGGAACAGAGAATGTGCAAGCTGACTCTTTAGACTGACCTCCAAGGAAAACAAATGATTGTTTTTGAATCTCACTGATAAAAGGCTACCATCCAATGCTTAAAGAAATCAAATCTGGTCAACAGTGAAGTTGTGTCAGAGTGAAGCTCCTATTCTGACAGTCATGAGTGCTTATTTAGTTAATCTTGCTGCCAGCCCGCTGCCTGTGCCAGACCCATGATTGCTGAGCTGATACAGAAAACTGGAGCCAAATTATGGCCACAACATATTGCTTTCACATCCTAGTTCCTAGTGTTAATGTGAGGGGTGGGGGCTTATGCTTCTCTACTCATGTGACATAAACTTCCTCACAGTCCAAGTCTCCTGTCCAGCTCTGGCAGACTTCTCCGAACAATCCCAGCATGTGAGGGAGTGATGCAGGCCTCACAGCCTTGCTGCTGATCCTGCTCATGTTAGTTTGTTCCAGTAGTTTTTACTCCAGAATAGCTGAGTTGATTTTGCAAGCTATTCTCAGAGAAGGTTCTGGAATATAGTGAGCAAGTATTTATTTTTTGAAAGTATAACTGACTCATTTGTAGTCTGTGCTGTAGGTAAGGAGGAAAGTTCACTACAGATGCTCCTTGGCTTAAGAGGGATTATGTATCAACAAACCTACTGGAAGGTGAGACTATCTTAAATCAAAACTGCATTTAATACAGTGAGCTACTGAAAGTCATAGCACAGTAACATGGTCACCGTAGAGTACCAGTTGTTTACCTCTGTGGTCACATGTGGAACTAGATGCTGTCCCCCTTGGCTGCTGCCCAGTATCATAAAAGAATGTTAACTCCTCCCATTAGCCCATGACAGGATAAAAATTCAAATACAGTTTCAATTTACTGTGTGTTGCCTTCATAGTATCATAAAAGTGTAAAATAATTCAAACTGTCTAATGTCGGGAGTCCTATTAACTACTATTTTCTCCATTTCTTGTAAAGATAGCAAATATGAAATCCTTTGTGTACCTGAAAAATGATTGTAATACTTTGTTACTAGAGTCTTGGAGTTATTAATTAGTTGTTATATCATAATAGAAATGCACATAAAAGGTAAATAACTATGGTAAAAATTATTAAGCACACTCTTCAGAAAAACAAATGTGAGTCCATGCTTCTTGATTCACTTAGTGATTTTGCTTGCATACTAACCAGGCATCGATTTCATTGTTAAGATGGCAACTTAAAAAGCAGAGTTTAAAATCTACATTTAAATCCCACATTTGGAAATATCATGCATCAGTACTCAACTTTATATGAAGTTAAAAGGCTAAGAGCTTACCTAAGGCACATAAGACTTTACTATGTGATTGATGAGCTACACTAATTATATATCGTTGAAAAATGAACACAAGACATTGTGGGTTGGCACTTGGATACATTTGAAGTCACTTGATATGCACACTTAAGGTATGTTGCTTTCTAAAAGCAAAAGGAAAGATAGCTTTGAGATGCATCTCACAAAACAGAAAAAGTAAGCAATACCATGGCTTAGGGGATCAGAGTATTGGAGTAGCTTTTACATGTTTCAATTTTTAGTTATATCTCCATTGAAAAAGAACGTGTTCAGTAAAACCCTATAAGCAATGGACTGCTTATTTCTGAATGAGGCTCTAGGGAATAATCTCATAAGAAACACATCTTGCTTTTGTAGAATACCTAAGGGGATCATATTCATAAAGCATTATCCCAGCATGGGGAAAAATGACAACCAGTGCAAATTCATCACAGAATTGAAAGGAAATGCTTGTTTACTGAATAATTTTTTCTTCTCTGCATCCTGTGTTTTCCCAAATGTACAAGCCCATTATTTTCTGGTATAAACAGATTGATAGTCCTTTTTTCCTTACCATTCTTTGCTCCAACACAGCTGTTCTTTAGTTCTCTTCCTACTTATCCAGCTAAGCAAAATCCACTTCAGGTCCTGAAGGTCTTTAAAGTTACAAGTCAGGCCTGGTAGGTCATGTAATTTCCATCACATACTTGGTGAGCATTTATTCTTGTCATGGGTTTAAGTTAATGTTTAAATGTGGTCCAGGAGAACAAGGAGATCAGTTGTAAGTTGTCAAGCATTCAAATATTTGAATGATTAATTTTCTTATAAATTACAGTAGATTCAAGGTTATTTATGCAAGAAAGTTGTGTTCACTGACTTACATTTGCTCTTCAGAGGAGCAAGAAGAGGTTGGAGTTACAACACAAAGAGAATATTGAGCTTAATTCCATGCTTATGCAGCAGAATGTCACACGTGTGGCCTTCGTTCCTTGAATGCTTAAGACTGGAAGTTATTGTCCTGGATGTCTTATCCTTTTGTGTTGATGACAGTGCAAACATATATTCCTTAATCTAACTCCTCTACATTTCCTCTCTGCTTTCTCTACTCATGTTTCTTATATTTGTATCAGAGGGACCATATATGATGAATAGGTTGAAAGCAGAAGAAACAAGCAACTCTTTCTGATTGTTTTTATTCAACCCACAAGATAGCATAGGAAAGGCTTGGACAATTTCTGTAAACAGACAGTGAAAGTTTCAAGGAATTTTAAGGAGAAGATAATAAATTTTCCAAAATACACTTGATAAAATCCAAATAATGAGCTTTGTTTCTTTTACCAAGAGGATACTATGTAAAGTGATGAAAATTGGACTGTGTGATTGGTAGCTATAAAAATAATATCTCCTTTCACTAGGAAGTAGAGACCTTCTGAACTCTCAGAATAAAGTCGGGAAACCTCAGAGAAACCACGGAGGCACTAAAATGTACTGACTCACCAAGGCGATGCCACAGTATTGACAGCTCAGAAAATTGGTCAGTTAAAGAAACTATGACAGTCTTATTAGTGACCACAGGAAGGATCATGTTATTTCACAGGACCCTACTTTTGGTCGATTTTTTAGTATTAGTAGTGGAGAGCTGATATTCTTTTTATCAGCAATCTGAACACCCGTATCTTTTAAGTAAATACCCTGCAGGACTTTGAAATACCTATTCTTCTGGCATTTTGCAGGTATTGAACCACTGCAGAGGTAGACAGTGATGATCAAAAGAACCACGAAGGGTAGAGATGAAAAGAAAATTCCAGCCAGCCATCAAGTTCATTTTGCTCTATTGAGGAGACCCTGTAAGCAAGTCTTTTCATTGAGTTCTCTAACTAGGGGATTTCCCATAGCGTGTGAGGTCTCCTACATACATCAATTTTTCCATGGAATGAATCTGAGGGAAGAAGCAGTACTCTGCCTGCTGCTTTTCAGATTTACTATATTGAATTCCTGTGATGAGATTCTGGTCTACAAGCTGACCCTGAAGATGATACATTTGACCCAGGTCAAAAAAATGTGAATATATCATATCCTTGTCTGTGTAATGTTATAGCCCAAGTACTGATATCCAAGTTAACTGGAAGTTCATCATTATGAGCTGGGGTTTTGGTATGTTTTCTATGGATCTATACTCTGAGAAATTGGAAAAAACAATTCTGATAGCTTTCATGACTAGAATTTTCGGCTGTACTTCTCTGTAATTTCTTTTGCCTACTTCTTTTTGTTGAGGTCTCCTATCTAAATTTAAAATTATTTTCAGAGTGAAATAAATAGACCACAGATGTGTAAATATCATATCTGTTTTCTAGAACTTACTAGAATATGTGATGGATATAGTGAAATAGAAAATATGCAAAGGGAAATAGGGTGGAGGGGTGAGTAATGAGGGGTAAAGAAAAAATGTGATGGTAATAAAAAGGGAAACAAAGCTTTTTTATTTAGGAGGTGGAGGGTAATGGGTTGGGTAGGGGAACGGGACAAAATGAGAATTAAATCATGTCATATACTGGTACAAATTCCCAGTACTGAGTGTGATCACGATGTGTATATACAATGTTCCAGTAAAGATAAAAATTTTAAAAAAATTTCCTTCCTACATCATATTTTCTGGCAATCATCTTCTTAGAAGATGGGTATAATAGGCTTTCATCAAAAGTTTAATGTCAGCTCAATAGATGGAAGGCTTTGAATTCAATCCTCAGCACTGGAAAAAACAATTCCCTAAAACAAAAACATAAAGTGAAGTTAAGGAAAGTGAATCAAACTTTAAGACTTAAAGCTCAGTATCAACATGTAATAGTAGAATGATCTGGTTACCAGAGAGGGACAAGTTCCAGGCTTGTAAGAGATGCCTGAAGTCGGTATTTAAAAGTTGTTAGTACATGTCGCTGTAGAGATGTGACAGAGAGCTTGGAGGCTGGTGACAGGAAAGGACAAAATGAAGTGCGGTCATCATTGCCCTGAGCAAAACTCACTGCTCAGAGCTCAGCAGCTCTCTCGTTCAGGTGGCGGTTAGGATGTTGTAGGAGGAAAATACATTTTCTTATGCACTCGGAAGATTCAATGGCATCAGCGTTATACAGTCCCCTTGTTGTGCTCCATCCTTATAATACGTATGATTTAGCTTGCTGTGAAGCTTGTGTATCAAGAAATAACAATATTAGCCATAGAATTTAATCTGCCCAGTGCTTCTGAGATTATAAAGTTTTCATATTGCATTTTTAAAGAAGATCCCTCGTGTCCGGGTTCTGACTTGACACTTTCCGGTGTTGCCTACTTGAGTACCGAGTGCATGTTGAGAAGAGGACCCTAGTGTCTTTTATCTCACAAGAAGAGCCATCTTCCTCATGAGAAATTTAACATATGGGCTTTAAAATCTCTGCTTTAGCCTCATTGTTACTGAGACACAGCACCTATCACAGCTTAAAGAAAGAGAGGTTTAAATTGGTCGTGGTTTTAATTTATGAGTTGGCTCTCAGGCCGAGACATCATAGCGGAGGGAGGGAAGAGGGGGAAAACTGCTTAGCTCATGGCAGCCGGAAGCAGAGCCGGGAGGGAGTGCCCGGGAGGAAGGAGCGGGGACCAGACGTGGGCCAAGGCCCCAATTCTGGGACCAACACAGACACATCTACGAGTACTCTTCGCTGAACCTGCGCCAGATCCCAACACTGACCAAGAGGGAATTCCACCCTGGCCACCACAGTGCCCAGGATGAGCCATATTCTGTTGGTGCCAATACTAAGAAACACTGCCCAGAGCCACCTAGGGTCCAATTATTTTCCTTACTATCAAATCTTCATATTGCACAATATTCAGGCAATGCATTTAATCCTCGAGCTATTGTTCTCTAATACACCAGAAACATATTTTAAAAGGATTTAGAATTCTCAATGCAGAATCAAACATGGAAATAAGTGTTCTAAAATGCTGAAGTACACATCATTAAGTTCCAAAGCAAGCATGTAGAGAAATGTAGGTAATTGTCCCAGTTAAATTTGAGAAATCTTAGAGTCCCCCAAGTTAGAGGACTGATACAGATTCTGAAACTATTTCTTCCTGCTTTTAATTTTTTTGTATTTGTTTCCTATCCACCTAGATCGAGGTGGAACAATTCAAGTGAAAGTGTTAGTGGGAAGCGGGAGCAAAGCAAAGCTAAAGTTAGAAGGTAAAGACTATCCATAGGGCAGGAGCTATCTGAAAGTGAATGGCATAGCTATTGAGATTTGTAAGCTGGCTGTCATTTTATTTAGCCTAAGAGCAAAAAGTTAGTAAGCACTGTATACACATGTTACTTTTTAGTCAATGTAATATTTTGTAGTAAAGTTAAGTAAATATATATAGTGTATGCCGGGCGTGGTGGCTCACTTCTGTAATCCCAGCACTCGGGAGGCAGAGACAGGAGGATTGCTGAGTTTGAGGCTTGCCTGGGCTACATAGTGAGCTCAGGACCAACCTGAACTAGAAAGCGAGACCCTGTCTCAAAAAAAAAAAAAAATATATATATATATAGTGTAGCTGTTATACCTAATGTTTCTATCTAACAAGTTGATAGTAGTTGATACAAATGACATTATTCTATAGTACCATACATATAACACATAACATTAAGATGATTCTATCTTCACCATCACTAGCAATTTGAATTGCAAATTAGATTAAATTGCACAGTTCAGGGAAGTTGTTATTTCTAAATCACTACATTACTTGAATCTTACATTAAAATGCTGGTGGTTTATTTGGGTGTCTAACTGAAAAGAGAAGAGAAATAGTTTTGATTTCATCTTTAAGGAAAGGAGAGCGAAGTTCAGCGTGACCTAGAGTGCTGGAGGTTTACAGAAGCTGAAGTACAGAATTTGAAGCAAATATCTTTCCACATCAGTGAGAATCAAAGAACTGGAAAAAGACAAGTTGTCATCACAAGTAACAAGGCTAGTTATGTAGATTTTCAAAGCAAAATGGATAATCATGGCTGTTAACCTTACAGTGTTAACTTGTTTATTAATGCATTTTTCTTTGGATCTGATTTATCAAGAGACATTTTTGTGACCCTTAACAAAAAACTACTCTTCATTAAAAGAGAAGAACGATTTGTCTTGGTGGATCTTCTTTCTTCTCTCTCTTTCTGTAATTCCTTTGTCTGTAAGTCTTCCTTAACTGAAGGGAGAAATCTGGGCCTGTGGTGGCGGCCAGATTTCAACAGGAAGATCAGCCTAGTGTGAGATTCCTATGAACTGGCATGAAGTGCAGTTAGCTTTTTATAAAATTCAGATGAAATGTCCTTTAGGAGGATAGTTTGCTTTATAGTTTTGGCTCCAAACATAGATTAGAGATTGATGATAAGAGGTGAAAGTTTTTCCTTTTAGTGTCTTCCTTGGGGGAAAAAACAATCAACACCATACTCTCTGATGTTATTCTATCACAAGTAAAAATTTATTAGTTTTTGAATACTAGAAATTTGGGAACTTTAAACTTTTTTGTTCGTTTTTGAAGCCTAGAAGCGAAGAAGGGCTGTGGAAAAGTACGTGTGTGTAGACTGCGGAGGCACCGAGGAGAACCTCGTCGGACCACTCCTTCCTCTCTGGTACGCAGGTCTTTGCAGTGATTTGGAAGTGCCCAGGAATAGGGCGAAAAGTCTTAGTTCAGGCGTTTCTCCAATGTTTCTATAGTCCCTTTCTTCTTACATGGACCCTGCCTAGCTGTCAGACCCCCGATACCCTCTCTTTGGACTTTCTGTGATCAGGAGTGTTTTGGCAATCTTTCTTCTTTAAATAGAAATTAGAAAACTATGTATTTAGAGCATGAGTTTCCCCAAAGGGAGGAATCCCTCCTACAAGAAGACTTGCAGATGGACAATAATAAGTAGGTCTATGAGTTGGGGTTATATTTCACTACCAATTAAAAACAACACATTTTTTATTTTATAAGCACTTTTTAAAGCAAAGCATTATTTGTTTTTTAGTGAAGTTCACATTCTCTAAAATTAGAACTGAACAGATAATTATGGAGAATAAACATTTAGTGCTTGAGGACCGGAGATTTAGCTCAGTGGTTCCGGTGCCTCCCTTGCAAGCACAAGGTCCTGAGTTCGATCCCGGTGACCACATAGAATGCTGGGCGTGGTGACTCACACCCACCAGCCATCAACACCACATACCACAGTGCCGGGGGTGGTGGCTCACACCTGTAATCCCAGCACTCGGGAGGCAGAGACAGGAGGATTGCTGAGCTCGAGGCTTGCCTGGGCTACATAGTGAGCTCAGGACAAGCCTGAACTATAAAGTGAAATCCTTTCTAACCCCCCCCACACACACACAACATTTAGGGCTTGATATTGCATGTGTGTCATGGGAAATTTTTGGTTACTTCCTATTGTTTTTCAATTAATCATTAATTATTATTTAATATTCCATGCTGGTAAATTTGTAAATAAGTAGTACGTTCTGATTATATATAATTGCATTATCAAAGCATACATTAAATAAGTATTCTCTGTTTAATGAGCATGTAATTTCATCTGTCCATGCATTCTGTCATGTACACATTCATCAACACCTAATTAGATGTCAGGCAGGGATATGGTATAAGCCCAGAATCCCAGTCCTCTGGGGACAGGTTTCTTGTCTTGGCAACTCAGAGAGACCCTGTCTTTAAAAAGAAGCTGGGGATGTAACTCAGTGTAACTTCGCTGGATTAAAATCCAAGTACTGCAGAAAATAATTTGCTACAGATACAAAGGTAAGGCACATGAGAAGACAGACTTTAGAACAGCCATTACCATAAAGCCTAAAAAATGACTCAGAGATAGAGACAACCTGAGCAGGAAACTCACGAAGTTTTTCCTAGGTATTCTGAAATACTTGTAGAAGAGGAAACTTGCAGTTCACTACTGAACAAAGTGGAAGGTTCCCTCAAGAACATGAAAGTAGGGGAGTGCCAAGATGCCCTTACTGGAAGGGTGAGAGATTCTTCAAGGTAATTTAGTCAAAACAGATGATGTAGTTTGAGAAACAAAGTCTGTGCCTCCTATCTGAGAGACCTGAGGACGTTTCATATGCCTGAAAATCTTTCTGCAGATGAAAGAGGGTAGTTAGAGCAAAATGCTGGAAAAAGGCGGAGATTAATTTCCAGACAGTCTGGCCCTGACTGTCTAGGAAGTAGTGTGCTACTGAAACATTTTAAGATAGGTGGTCAAATGAGTAGTTACTTATTTTAGAAATATAGTCCTGTTGATATTGTGGTTGGATTGAATGCAGGGGGCTGGAGAAAGTGGAAAGCTATTGAGGATCTCCCAGGGAGAAATGTTAAGGGCAAAGCTCCAGTAATGAAGTGAAATCTAAGAAGGGAAAATATGTCCAGTTAGTTTAATCAATAGTACATGGTTAATAAATGAGAAGCAGAAAAAAAGGAAGAATCTAGGATTGTTCTCAGTTACATAGTATGATTGGTGCAGTTGGAAAACATGCCAATAACTAAATGGGAGGAAATAAGAAAAAAAAATCAATGAATGATACCAATATATTCTCAATATTCATTTTCAAATGGTAACTCACACACTTATATATAATATTGCATTGTTTAAATTGCCACAGGTAATGTACATGTACTGTTTCTATTGTTTATGTTTTGTCAGCTCTTGAAGGTAAAAACTGTGCAAGCAGCTAACTTCCTTTGTACATTATCCACTCAGGTACAGACAGTTTTGATGATGATAAACCATCAGCCAGGAAAATTGGATACACCCTCAGAGCAGAAAACACCCCCCATTAAGTTCAGAATCTTAGTTTTAAAAGCTTTCTGTTTCTAATATGCTCAGTCTTGAAGATGAATGACTTTATTTCAACATTAATCAATTTCAAGCATAAGAGGAAAACAGATTTATGCATTCCTTGAAGATAACTTTGGGAGATCAGTTTAACCTAAACAGTTTCCACTTAGGTCAAAACAGCGTGTTTAAAATGCAGTCGGATGATTCATTTGGCTTTTTGTTTCAGTTTTTTCAATGATACCAAGATGAAACTCGGAGAAACTAACCAAGGGAAGTTATGGAATTTTGTAATTATATGTCTCATTTCCACCCACTAAAATGAAAAAAGACTGTTAAATGTTTGGTTCCAGGAATATCACCCATAGTGTTTTCATCATTTTCACCTCTAGCTGCATGAAGTTTCTTTCAGACAAAAGACTAAAGAACTACTAGGAGCAGTCTTCAGGTCTTTAGGAGTTAAATGTCTCTTAATACTCACCCATATTCAGTGGGACACGTGCCCCTTTCTTTTTTGTTTTGTTCTCCATTCATTTTGATTAGATCAGTCAGGATAAGAATGGAACGTTCTATGCACAATCCCTGTTTTGGCATTTTCTCACTGGAACCCATTTGCCCAATTCCTCCTCGGTTCTTTTCCTTCCTCCATGCCAGCTGTGTGGCGAGGACATGGTATTAAAACTGAGATGGCTGCAGACATGGGAATTTTGCGAGTGTGACATTGTGCCTTCACCTTTCACTCCACTGTCTACTGCTTTGTCTCTCCTGGGCACCTGTACTTTTCAGGCTCTCAGCTGTGAAGCTCTGCATGAAACAGCAGGCCCTTCGGCTCATTCACCTCAGTTGTATGAACCATTTTGTTTTCTGCATGGACCAAACCACGCTCGAGATTGTGATAATGAAATTTACCCAATACCTGTAAAAATCTCTAGACGATCTTAGAGAGAAATAATATACATTTTAAAAGAAACATAAAAGCATGACGTGAAGGGGGACAACACAAAAGGACGCAAACCTATGAGTTTAAGATTCTCATTTGTTTGAGCAATGATTATTGTGCCTGCTGAATAAATAGGAGTAGAATTTTCATTGTCTGGTTCTTGTGAAAGAAAGCCCTAAGCACAGCATAGGATGAGAGCCTAACCCGTTACGCATTTGCCATCAAGGATAATGTACTTCCTGTTTCACCTGGTTAATAAGAACCTTAAAATCAATTTGCCTCTCTTGGAATTAATGCATGATCTTTAATCCTTGCTGAAGGTCTTTGAGGTTGAGAAGTTCAGTTTTCTGATGTCTTTAGCTGTTGAGTGTTATGAGTGCTTGAAAAGAGAGGAAAAAGAATATTCACTGCTACAAGGAAGTTGAAAGAAAATATGCAAATTAACATTTATTTCATTGAACAATAAAATGTGGTGCAAAAACAGAGCTAAAGCAGCTGAGGCTGATTTGCAGCAAAGGTCTGAGCACAATAATGATTATTATACTAAATTTGTTCCTCTCGGGGAAGATGCCATGAATCTATCAGAATGTTATACTTTGTGGCACAGTTATTAACACTTCTAGGCTGCTAGCTTTTTTTTTTTTTTTTTTTTTTT
>PVIC010048492.1:0-13492 GCA_004025085.1 Thryonomys swinderianus | reverse complement strand
CTTCCTTTGTTAGGTTGACTCCTAGATATTTCATTTTTCTGGGTGATACTGTGAAAGGGATTGACTCCCCAATTTCTCTTCCAGTGAGTCTGTTGTTTGTGTAGACAAAGGCTGTCGATTTTGAACATTGACTCTGTATCCAGCCACACTACAAAATTTGGTAATTAAGTCTAGCAGTCTTTTGGTTGAGTTTTTAGGAACCTCAAGATAAGGGCATCATATGATCAGCAAAAAAATGACAGTTTAACTTCTTCCTTTCCTATCTTAATTCCTTTTATATCTTTGTCCTGCCTGATTGCTATGGCTAATGTTTCCAGCACTATATTGAACAAGAGTGGTGACAATGGGCATCCTTGTTTTGTTCCTGATCTTAGTGTAAAAGGTTTCAGTTTTTGCCCATTGAGTATGATGCTGGCTGTTGGTTTCTCATTAATAGCTTGTCTTAAATTTGAGATAAAGTCCATCGATTCTGATGCTCTGTAGGGTTTTGATCATAAATGGGTGTTGGACTTTGTCAAATGCTTTCTCTGTGTCTATGAGATAATCATATGGTTTTTGTCCTTGAGTCTGTTAATATAGTGCATTACATTGATTGATTTATATATGTTGAACCAGCCTTGCATCCTTGACATGAATCCGACTTGGTCAGGGTGTATGATTTTCTTGATAACCCTCTGTATTCTGCTTACCAGTATCTTACTAAGGATTTTTGCATCACTGTTCATTAGAGAAATTGGTCTGTAGTTCTTTCTTGGTGGGATCTTTCCCTGCCTTTGGAATCAAGGTGATGGTTGCTTCAAGGAATGATTTGGGGAGTACTGCTTCCCTTTCTATTTCATTGAAGAGATTGAGATGTACTGGTATTAACTCTTCTTTAAAAGTTTTGTAGAATTCAGCAGTGAAGCTGTCAGGACCAGGGCTTTTCTTTGTTGGTAGTTTCTTTTTATTACATTTTCAATTTCCCAGATTGATATCGGGTTGTTTAACATTTTTATAGCCTCTTCATTTCACTTTGGAAGTTCATATGTGTCTAGGAATCTATCCATTTCTTCTAGATTTTCCATCTTCTTGGAGTACTGATTTTCAAAGTCCATGTTTATTATCTTTTGGACTTTCTCTGGGTCTGTATTGACTTCCCCATATTCATCCCTTATAGCATGGATTTGAGCCTTTTCCTTCCTTTGTTTGATAAGGTTGGCTAAAGGTCTGTCGATCTTATTTATCTTTTAAAGAACCAACTCTTAGATTCACTGATTCTTTGTATTGTTCTCTTTGTCTCCATTGCATTAATTTCTGCTCTGACCCTTATAATTTCCTCTCTAGTGTGTGCTTTGGGTTTGTTTTGCTCCTCTTTCTCTAATTGTCTGAGGTTCATCATTAGATTGTTTCTTTCAGTTTGCTCTATTTTCTGAGTGTAGGCATTCACTGGTATGAATTTCCCTCACAAAACTGCTTTCATTGTGTCCCATAAATTCCTGTATGTTGTGCTGGGGTAGTCGTTCAGTTGTAGAAGCTGTTTAATTTCTTCTTTCATTTCTTTTGTGGCCCATTGGTTGGTTAACACAGTGTTATTCAATTTCCATGTGTTTGTGAGGATCTTGGAATTTCTTCTGCTATTCAGCTCCAGTTGCAAGGCACTATGACCTGATAGTATGCAGGGGATAACTTCGATTCCTTTGCATCTACTTAAGCTTATTCTATGGTCTAGAATGTGATCTATTTGGAGAATGATCCATGAGCAGCTGAGGAGAAGGTATATTCTCGCTTTGTAGGGTGAAATATTCTGTGGGCATCTAATAAGTCCATTTGCTCAAAAGTTTGATTTAGCTCAAGTATTTCCTTATTGATTCTTTGTCCAGTTGATCTGTCAGTTTGTGACAGTGGAGTATTTAAGTTACCTGCTGCTATTGTATTCATGGTTAACTGGCTTTTCATGTCCAGTATTGTTTGTTTTATGCAGTTGGGTGCATTGGAGTTTGGTGCGTAAATATTTATGATTGTTATTTCTTTCTCTTGGATAGTTCCCTGTACAAGAATATAGTGACCTTCTTTATTTCTTTTAATCTGTTTGGGTTTGAAATCTATTTTATCTGCCACTCCTGCTTTTTTGCCATTTCCTATAGCATGGAGGATTGTTTTCCAACCTTTTATTTTCAGTCTATGTGTTTCCTTCTGAATTAGGTGTGTTTCCTGTATGCAGAAGATTGTAGGATGTTGCTTCTTGATCCAATCTGCTAGTCTGTGTCTTTTAATTGGTCCACTGAGTCCATTGACATTAATGGTTATGACTGATATGGACATATTCAGAGCTGCCATGTTTCCATGTTCTTGGTTCTTTTCTTCTTTGCTTTTCCCCTTTTCTATTTAGTTTCTTGTTTGCCCCAATGAATTCATTCTTCTGGGTCTCGTGGGTATGGAATTTTCCGTGTTTTTTTTTTTTTTCCCCAAGATGTTCTTTAGAATATTTTGGAGTGCAGGTTTCGTATTTGTGAAGTTTTTCAGGTGTTGTTTATCATGGGGGTATCTTATTTACCCATCTATTCTGAATGTTAGTTTTATAGGATACAACAGTCTAAGTTGGAGGTTGTTTTCCTGCAATGCTTGAAATACTTCCCTCCACGCTCTCCTTGCATTGAGTATTTGTGTTGAAAAGTCTGTTGTGATCCTAATGGGCTTCCTTGTGTAGGTTATTATCTTCCTTTTCTCTCACTGCTTTCACTATTTCATTCTTTTGTTGTGCATCTGGAACCTCGATAATTATATGTCTAGGTGTAGATATTTTTTTTTTTTTGAGACAGGATCTTGCTTTGTAGGTCAGGCTGGCCTTGAGCTCACTATCTAGCCCAGGCAAGTCTGGAACTCAGCAATCCTCCTGCCTTTGCCTCCCGAGTGCTGGGATTACAGTCCTGAACCAGCACACCCAACATTGTTGTATGTGGTTACTGTGGATCAAACCTAGCTGTGAGGCAGGCACCAGAACCACTGAGCTAAATCTCCAGCACTAGTTGTAGATATTTTTATTTCACAGTGTTTTAGAGTCTGATTGGCCTCATTTATTTGTATGTCTATTTCTTTTCCTGTGAAGTTTTCTGTTGTTATCTCTGACAATAGCTTTTTTATGTCTTTCACACTGTCTCCTGCTTCCTCAGTAACTCTAATCAGTCTTATATTATTTTTCTTTGAGTCATCTAGAAGTTGTTGAATTGATTTCTCATGGTCCCCTGCTCTTTTCGATAGATTATATCTTTCCTGCTCTCTGGCTGCTATGCTGTCCTCTAGGTCTGAGTTTAGCTACTCTGCTTCATTCATCCTACTTCGCAAGCTTTCATTCTCCACCATTCCCTGGAGCTCTGCTTGAAGCTGTTTAAAACGTTCCATTGCTTCTGCTATCTTGGATTCTATCATCTTGCTGATCTCTTCTTTAATCATGTCTTTCAATGTGGACAGTATCTCTGTTTTGACCTCAGAGATGAGTTCTGATTTCCATTTTACTAGATCTGCTTTAGTTACCATCTCCAAGAGTCCTGGTGTTTGAGTTTCAGTTTGCCCTATTTCCCTTTCTCTGAATTTCCCTGTGGTAGTGATCTTTGTGTCTGGTCTTTTGTCTATTTTCTCATTTCTACTCTTTCGTTGTTACTAATGCTCTTCTTTGCCTGATGACAGGGCGATGTTTGTTGCAGGTCTCTTTCTATTTCCTGGTGACCTTTGGATGTGGCACCTTCCTCGGGTGTCCTCCTTGGATCTGTAATGATCCTTAAGAGTTCTCAGTTCTGACACATCATGGGAGGTATTTGATCAGAACAATCACATCATGTCTGTTACCATAATATAATCAATGCCAATATCAGTATTAAACATAGTAAATAAAATGCAAAATTTTGTTAAATTCCATTCTGAAAACTTTGAGCTTATGAGTTGCCTCTATGTCCCCATGCCAAAATTTAGAATTAATCAGCAATGTGTATACAACATGTAGATCATAAATGTACCCCCTGAACTCTTTGCAGATAAGAGGTCACTGGGAAATCAGGGAGGTAGGGGTACAGAAGGAGAATGAAATAGGGTTAGCAGATTTATGAAGATCTCCTAGGCTCTAGAACCTCTTATATGCCAGTGGGTAATAGAGGATAAAAGGGTGTATTTAAAACAGTAACAACTGTATGCTGTAAGACTGTTGGAGACTTTGCACACCTTCTTATATTAGTACAGGAGAATAAATAGGGCATCCCAAGAGTCTTTTACTTCTGGGTATTGCTTCTGATAGGAAGATAGGAGAGTGTGTGTGGACAAGAGGTGAATAGAGGAATCTAGGAGTAGATGGCAAAATAGAAGCTAGATTCCCTTTTTTTGTTATTTTGCCTGGTCTCTCAGCGTGGCTCCAGTGTGGAGGGATGCAGGAAATGGCTCCGGCTCCTCTCAGACATGGGTCCTCACAATACAGCTCCATGGTGGTTTTGGGGCTGGCCAGAGGGCCTCAATCCTCCATGGTTGGGATGGCATCAGGGGTCTGTACCTGACTCCTCATTGCAAAACTCCTGGGTGGAGTGGGCTGGTGGGCAGGCCTCAGTCCTCCACAGCTGGGAACAGAATGGTGCCCAGGGTAGTGGAGTCTGCACCACTCCGGGGTGCAGTGGGCTGGAGGGCAGGCCTCAGTCTGCTGTGGCCAGGAACGGAATGGCACCTGGGGTAGCTGAGTGTGCGCTTCTCTGGGGTACAGTGGGCCCTCAGACGGGCCTCAGTCCTCCACTGCAGAGAAGGGTATGGCATGCAGGGTAGCCAAGTCCACGCTGCCCCTGGGTACAGTGGGCCAATGGGCTGGCCTCAGTCTGCCACCACTGGGAATGGAATGGTGCCCAGGATAGCTGAGTCCATGCCACTCCAGGGTGTGTGGGTTTTTTAATGTTTTTATATCTTCTTTGTTCAACTTTGGAAGTTCATATATGTCTAGGAGTCTATCCATTTCTTCAACATTTTCTATTTTTCTGGAGTACAAATTTTCAAAGTAGGTGTTTATTATCCTCTGGACTTCTGCTGGATCTGTGGTGATTTCTTCCTTTTCATTCCTAATAGCATGGATTTGAGCATTTTTATTTCTCTATTTGATAAGTTTGCCTATGGGTCTGTCAATTTTGTTGATTTTTTCCATCTTTCTCTTAGTCTCCATTGCCTTATTTTCTGCCCTGATCCTTATAATTTCCTCCCTAGTATGTGGATTGGTTTTGTCTTTGTCCTCTTTTTCTAGTAACTTTAGCTTCAGCTTTAGAATATTTATTTGGAGCTTGTTCTGTTCTCCTAGTGTGGGCATTCACTGCTATGAATTTCCCTTGTAGAACTGTTTTCATTGTGTCCCATACATTCCTGTTTGTTGTATTGGGATGATCATTTAATTGTAAAAACTGTTTAATTTTTTCTTCATGTTTTTCTGTAACCCATTATTTGTTCAACAGAATGTTGTTCAATTTTCTATGTGTTTGTGAAGATCTTGGAATTTCTTTTGCTTTTCACCTCCAATTTCAAGGAACTATGATATGACAGTATATAGGGGATAACTTCAGTTCCTTTGTACTTACTTATACATGCTCTGTGAACTAGCATGTAGTCTATTGTGGAGAATGAACCATTGGAAGCTAAGAAGAATATATATTCTAACTTTGTGTGGTGAAATACTCTGTGTAGTCATCTATTAAGTCCACTTATTCAAGTTAGGTTCAGTTCAAGTATTTCCTAATTGATTTTTTGTCCAGTTGATCTATTTGTGACAGTGTGGTAATGAAGCTGCCTATTACTATTGTATTAGTGGTTATCTCCGTTTTCATATCCATTAATATTTGTTTTACATAGTTGGGTACACTCAGATTTTGTGCATAAATATTTATGAATGTCATCTCTTTCTCTTGGGTTTATCCCAGTACAAAGATGTAATGTCTTTCTTTGTCTCTCTTAATCAGTTTGGGTTTGAAATCTATTTTGTCTGCCAATAGATTAGCCATCCCTCATCTTTTCAGTTTCCCATCACATGAAGAATTGTTTCCACCCTTTTACTTTAAGTCTATGGCATATTGTAGGATCTTGCTTCTTAATCCATTCTGCTAGTCTGTGTCTTTTATTTGGCACATTGAGGCCACTGACATTAATGGTTATGACTGATATGGATTGAAGTAACCCTGTCATGATGTTTTCCCGTTCTTAGCTCTTTATTCTTTGCTGTTGCCCCTTTCTATTCAGCTTCTCACCTTGTCCAGTGGGTCCACTCTGCTTGGTTTCCTGCATTTGTGACTTGTGTTTTTCCCCCCAAGATATTCTTTACAATTTTTTGTAGTGCAAGTTTAATGCTTACAACATATAATAGCACAAGATAAGTATCCCCATTCCAGAAGAGAAAAGTAGGGAGATAGAAAGGGATATAAACAAAGCAAGCAAATGTTAAATCTTAAATCTCCATCTCTAATACCCAGAGCAGGTTGTGGTGAGGTGTGAACTCCAAAGGGTATAGGTGGGTCCTCTCCTACAGCATTACCACTTGCAGCCCTCAGGGCCTCCTTCCTGGGGTGCATCTGATCACAGCATGCAACTTTTCTTAGCCAAAGTTTCACATTCCTGGCTGCCTCCATTTCCTGAGGTCTCCAGTGCACTTTTGATTTCAATCCCTTAGCTACACACACTGAGTGCTTGAGGACACCCTTCCTGATATCACCTGCTTCCTTTTGAAATCTGAATAGAAGCATCTATGATCTCATGACTCTTCCATTTTGCATGAGTGTAAACCAGCACAGCATAGATGATGCCAAAGTATGCAGTTTAACTCAAGCACAACCAGATTCCCTGATCATTGCAGAAATCCTGGAGTTCTGAGATGTCTGAGCATGGAGAAATGATTCATGGGGAAACAATTTTGTAGGGGGTCCATCTTGAGCTGAGGACATAGAGACTGTCTTCTCAAATAAAAATTTATAGTTTTTCACTTTTGAGCCTATAGAGAGTGGTGTCTTGGTGTCCTGATATATCTTCCACCCATGTTTCCTATTGTCTTGATGCAAAGTACTTGGCTTCTTTTAATGCTATATTTTTAGTAGCCATACTCTCAATAGCCACAACTTTGCAGATGTTTCCCATCTGATGAAATAGCAGTTTGGCATACTCCTTTTTTGTGCCC
This sequence comes from Thryonomys swinderianus, assembly GCA_004025085.1. Lineage (NCBI taxonomy): Eukaryota > Metazoa > Chordata > Mammalia > Rodentia > Thryonomyidae > Thryonomys > Thryonomys swinderianus. The sequence continues at coordinate 6,339 of PVIC010048492.1, read as the reverse complement.
CTGAATTTTACTGTAGAGCTGGCTACAAGTACCCAGTGACACAGCTAAAAGTACCCATGACACAGCCTGAACATCTGGGCTCCTTCAAAGTAATCTTCTGCAAGATAAGTTAGTTCACTAGCATTAAACTCAGTCTTCTGCAAAATCTCGGGACATGGTCACAAATTAGATATTTTTGCCCAGAGTGTAGCACACATGAGCCTGAGTCCAAATCCCATTGGGTATCTTTTTCCCAGTTGAAAACTCCTGTTCTTGGCCTTTACTATTTCCATTGCTATCACCATTCTGATCTTCTGAGCTCTGACCAGATTCTCCTATTAAGATCAGTTTACATCATTCTAAAGCTTTTCTATTGACATGTCCAAACCTTTCAAACTCCTCCCACAAACCAATTTCATATCTGTGAACCACGTAGGTATACTTATAGTAACCACCCAAATTCTGACACTAGTTTCTGTGGTTCTGACACCAGCTACTTTAGCTTCATTGAACAAAACATATTAAACCCACAATTTAAAGGAGGAGAATTTTATCTTGTGTTATGATTTCCTTCCATGGTGAGATGGATTCAAGGCAAATAATATAGGATGAAAGACATGATAGAGAAAACCTGTTCAACTTATGGCAAACAGGAAGGAGAGAGAGGTGGAAGGAGCTGGGAATTGAATGAATTGAATGAATCACATTTTCAGTGACCCATGTCTTCTGACCAGGGCTTCTCTCCACAAATGAGACTTTTGAGGGGACATTTCAAATCTACACTGTAACAACTAGCATCATATTTTTACAGGAACATTGATCAGTTTTACCTGCAGTCACTTGTTTGTTTGTCCTTATAGCTGATGTGAAGTTAAAGAACTTTGTAACTTGATTGAGAATTGTAAAGTATAATGATAAAGTCAGAGTAAGATTCCTTTGATAGGATCTACACATAAACTGCAATTAAATATATGGCATATACTTTACTTTTGATGAAATTATTGCAATAAGAGACATTGCCATGCATATCCTTAAAAATATTATGCTTGTTAACTTTTCATCATTCTGGCCACTCTTTACAGAAGTTCTGGAAGTCTCTTTCATGGTTTTTGATTGCACTGGCACATCTGCCTTAATGTCCTGAAATGATTCAAAACTTACTTTTCAGCCAGGCTTGGTGGCTCTCGCCTGTAATCCTAGCACTCTGGAGGCAGAGACAGAGAATTGCTGAGTTCATGATTTACTTGGGCTACATAGTGAGCTCAGGGCCAGCCTGAACTACAAAGCAAGACTCTGTATCAAAAAAAAAAACTTACTTTTCATGGTTGTTTTGACTTTGGAGGAAAGCAAGAAGTTTCATAATTCCAGATCCAGTGAATAAGAAAGATGAAGATGGTTTTGATGTGTGTACAAACCTGCCTTTCTGTTGCATGTCACATGACAGCAGCATTCATAGCATTTTTCATTACACTTTGTAAATACATTCAGGAAAAAGGGCTTCCAGAACTGGTTCAGACAGTGGCAAAGGTGGTATGATAATTGTGTTTGAAGTTAAGGGGATTACTGGCAATGTGTCTTTCATTGTTATAATTTTGAAAATTTAAATTTCACTACATTCTTACATTTGTTGCTTTTCACAGAAAAGAAACCATGCAATCATATAAGGTGAGTTTTGAAGTAAGCCACACATTTGTTATTTTTGAAATTTTTAAAATCTCTAATAGGTATGATTTATACGCACATCATGATCACACTCAAAATTGAGAATTTGTACCAGTATATGGCACGACTTGATTCTCATTTTCTCCCATTCCCTCACCCACCCTACAATCCCCTACCCTGTATATACATGAGCTTTGCTCCCCCCTTTTTTACCGCCACAATTTTTCATTCCTCTTGTTACTTCCTCTACCTCCCATTTCCCTTAGAATATTTTCTATTTTAAAATGTCTATCACATTCATTATTTTTAAGAGGGAATACAGATTCTGCTCCTGGAGGGGGTGGAGGACTGAGGCCTACCCACCGGCCCACTGCACCCAGGTACAGTGAAGTGAGGAGTCAGGTATGGACTCAGGGCGCCATCACCACCATGGAGGGTTGAGGCCCACTGGTGGGCCCTAAACACACCCCAGAGCTGCGTTGTGAGGACCTACGTCCGAGAGGAGCCAGAGCCATTTAATGGATCCCTCCACACAGCAGCCAGGCTGAGAGACCAGGAAAGATAAAAAAAGGAATCTAGCTTCTATTTTGCCATCTACTCCTAGATCCCTCTATTCACCTCTTTTCCCCACACACTCTCCTATCTTCCTGGCAGAAGCAATACCCAGAAGTAAAAGAATCTTAGTCTGCCCTATCTCTTCTCCTGTACTAATATAAGAAGGTGTGCAAAGTCTCCAATGGTCTTACAGCATACAGTTGGTACTGCTTTATATATGCCCTTTATCCTCTATTACCTCCTGGCATATATGAGGTTCTACAGTCTAGGTGATCTTATAAATCTGCTAAAACTATTTCACTCTCCTGTCCCACCTCCCTGATTCACCAGTGACCTCTTACCCCAAAGGGTTTGGGGGGTACATTTATGATCTACATGTTGTATACACATTGCTGATTAATTCTAAATTTTGTCATAGGGACATAGAGGTAACTCATAAGCTCAAAGTTTTCAGAATAGAATTTAACAAAACTTTACATTTTATTTATTATGCTTAATACTGATATTGGCATTGATTGTACTATGGTAACAAACATGATGTGATTGTTCTGCTCAAATACCGCCCATGATGTGTCAGAACTGAGAACTCTCAAGTGTCATTACAGATTCAAGGAGGACACCCCAGGAAGGTGCCACATCCAAAGGGCACCAGATAATAGAAAGAAAGAGACCTGCAACAAATGTTGCCCTGTCATCAGGCAAAGAATAGCATTAGTAACAACGAAGCGATAGAAATGAGAAAATATTAAAAAAAAAAAAAAGACACAAAGATGACTACCACAGGGAAAATTCAGAGAAAAGAGAAAGAGGGCAAACTGAAACTCAAGCATGAAGCATCAGGACTCTTGGAGATGGTAACTAAAGCAGATCTAGTAAGATGGAAAGCAGAACTCATCTCTGAAATCAAAATAGGGATACTGTCCACAGTGAAAGACATCATTAAAGAAGAGATCAGCGAGATGATAGAATCCAAGATAGTAGGAGAAATGGAACCTTTTAAAAAGCTTAATGCAGAACTCCAGGGAATGATGAAGGAGAATGAAAGCTTGCGAAGTAGGATGAATGAAGCAGAGAACCTAATTTCAGACCTAGAGGACAGCATAGCAGCCAGAGAGCAGGAAAGATATAATCTATGGAAAAGAGCAAGGGACATGAGAAATCAATTCAACAGCATCTAGATGATTTAAAGAAAAATAATATAAGACTGTTTGGAGTCACTGAGGAAGCAGGAGACAGTGTGAAAGACATAAAAAAGCTACTGTCAGAGATAACAATGGAAAACTTCACAGGAAAAGAAATAGACATACTGATAAATGAGGCCTATAAGAATCCAAAAGGCCATGACATAAAAATATATAAACCTAGACATATAATTATCAAGGTTCCAGATGCACAAAAGAATGAAATACTGAAAGCAGTGCAAGAAAAGGAAGAAAATCACCTACACAAGGAAGCCCATCAGGATCACAGCAGACTTTTCAGCACAAACAATGCAAGGAGAGCGTGGAGGGAAGTATTTCAAGCATTGCAGGAAGACAACCTCCAACCTAGACTGTTGTATCCTACAGATCTATCTTTCAGAATAGATGGGGAAATAAGATACTTCCATGATAAAGAACACCTGAAAAACTTCACAAATATGAAAACTGCACTCCAAAACACTCTAAAGAACATCTTGGAAAAAAAAAAAAACACAGAAAATTCCATACCCACAAGGCCCAGAAGAATGAATTCACTGGGGCAAGCAAGAAACTAAATAGAAAAGGGGAAAAGCAAAGAAGAAAAGAACCGAGAACAGGGAAACATGGCAGCTCTGAATATGTCCATATCAGTCATAACCATTAACGTCAATGGACTCAATGGGCCAATTAAAAGACACAGACCTGCAGATTAGATCAAGAAACAAGATCCTACGATCTGCTCCATACAGGAAACACACCTAATCCAGAAGGAAACCCATAGACTGAAAATAAAAGGTTAGAAAAGAATCCTCCATGCAAAAAACTGCAAAAAAGCAGGAGTGACTAACTTGCTTGCAGATAAAATGGATTTTAAACGCAAACTGATTAAAGGAGATAAAGAAGGCCATATATTCTCATACAGGGGACTATCCAAGAGAAAGAAATAACAATCATAAATATTTACACAACAAACTCCAATGCACCCAACTGCATAAAACAAACAATACTGGACATGAAAAACCAGTTAATCATGAGTACAGTAATAGGAGGGGACTTTAATACTCCACTGTCAGAAATTGACAGATCAACTTTACAAAGAATCAATAAGGAAATACTTGAGCTAAATCAAACTTTTGAGCAAATGGACTTATTAGATGCCTACAGAATTTTTCACCCTAAAAAGTGAGAACATACCTTCTTCACAGCTGCTCATGAATCATTCTCCAAAATAGATCACATTCTACTCCATAGAACAAGCTTAAGTAAATGCAAAGGAATTGAAGTTATTCCCTGCATACTATTAGAACATAGTGCCTTGAAACTGGAGCTGAATAGCACAAGAAATTCCAAGATCCTCAAAAGCACATGGAAATTGAACAACACTCTGATAACCAACCAATGGGCCACAAAAGAAATGAAAGAAGAAATTAAACAGTTTCTACAAGTAAACAACAGCCCCAGCAAAACCTGCAGGAATTTATGAAACACAATGAAAGCAGTTCTGCGAGGGAAATTCATAGCAGTGAATGCCTACACTCAGAAAATAGAGCAAACTGAAATAATCTACCAATGAACCTCAGACAATTAGAAAAAGAGGAGCAAAACAAACCCAAAGCCACTGTTAGGCCACACTCTCTTACTAGAGAGGAAATTATAAGGATCAAAGCAGAAATTAATGCAATGGAGACAAAGAGAACAATACAAAGAATCAATGAATCAAAGAGTTGGTTCTTTGAAATGATAAATAAGATCGACAGACCCTTAGCCAACCTTATCAAACAAAGGAAGGAAAAGGATCAAATCCATGCTATAAGGGATGAATATGGGGAAATAAGCAAAGACCCAGAAGAAGTCCAAAAGATAATAAACACATACTTTGAAAATCTATACTCCATGAAGATGGAAAATCTAGAAGAAATGGATAGATTCCTAGACACATATGAACTTACAAAGCTGAATGAAGAGGATATAAAAATGTTAAACAGCCCTATATCAATTGGGGAAATTGAAAATGTAATAAAAAACCTACCAACAAAGAAAATCCCTGGTTCTGACAGCTTCACTGCTGAATTCTACAAAACTTTTAAAGAAGAGTTAATACCGGTACTTCTCAATCTCTTTAATGAAATCAAAAGGGAAGTAGTACTCCTCAAATCATTCCTTGAAGCAACCATCACCTTGATTCCAAAGGCAGGGGAAGATCCCAGCAAGAAAGAGAACTACAGGCCAATCTCTCTAATGAACAGTGATGCAAAAATCCTCAGTAAGATACTGGTAAGCAGAATACAGAGAGTTATCAAGAAAATCATACACCCTGACCAAGTCAGATTCATGTCAAGGATGCAAGGCTGGTTCAACATACGTTAAATCAATTAATGTAATACACTATATTAACAGACTCAAGGACAAAAACCATATGATTATCTCATAGACACAGAGAAAGCATTTGACAAAATCCAACACCCGTTTATGATCAAAACCCTACAGAGCATCAGAATCGATGGACTTTATCTCAATTTAAGACAAGCTATTAATGAGAAACCAACAGCCAGCATCATACTCAATGGGCAAAAACTGAAACCTTTTACACTAAGATCAGGAACAAAACAAGGATGCCCATTGTCACCACTCTTGTTCAATATAGTGCTGGAAACATTAGCCATAGCAATCAGGCAGGACAAAGATATAAAAGGAATAAAGATAGGAAAGGAAGAAGTTAAACTGTCATTTTTTGCTGATGATATGATGCTCTTATCTTGAGGATCCTAAAAACTCAACCAAAAGACTGCTAGACTTAATTACCAAATTTTGTAGTGTGGCTGGATACAGAGTCAATGTTCAAAATCGACAGCCTTTGTCTACACAAACAACAGACTCACTGGAAGAGAAATTGGGGAGTCAATCCCTTTCACAGTATCACCCAGAAAAATGAAATATCTAGGAGTCAACCTAACAAAGGAAG